>JAHZNG010001979.1:0-12647 GCA_027744375.1 Orchesellides sinensis | reverse complement strand
AGAGAACGAATTGCAAGTCGGAAATATTTAAAAGAAAAAACATGATTTTTGTCTAATGGAATGGAATGCAGAAGGGGAGTTCTATTTTGAGGCAAAAGTAAAAATAAATGTAAATATCTAGGAAAAATGCCTTTTGCATGTGGTCTTTTATGTTTGCATAACCTGGATTCAATGAAGCAGTAAAGCAATTTTTTTAAATCGTGTATGATTTATGGACAAAAATGAAGTATTTAGAACAGACTGTATTCAAATGATGAAATGCTGAGCAACGCAGTATGAATTTGGAATGTTTTTGAAAGATAATTTTAAATAGCTTATTTTGTGCTTGCTTTACTACTTTATTTTGCAGGCCATGACATTGGTTCATAATAATAGATATGCCATTGGAGAACGGAATTTACATGGTAAAAGGTAAAATGTAATATTTTCCATTTATAACGTGTCTAATTAAATTAGAATCCAAATCCAACCTGCATACTTTATACAGTGTGTGAGTAGAAAAAATAGTTTGGTTCAAACGACCTCGTGATAATAGTACACATGAATAGTACATATCATGTAACATAACATCCGTTCTACCTTTATCATTTTAGTTATCATATATCACATGGCATTCCTCGTTATCATTATACTACATTGCAAATCTACACGGATTACTATTTTTTATCTAAAAATGAGCATTTCCGGATACATGATTTAAAATTCACTTTTTAAATGGCGATGATAGCATATAATTATGATTAGAGTCCACTCTACTTATTAATATGCATTTAATACATGTGTGCTTGCTAAAAAAACTGTAGAACTTTCAACAAGACAAAAACTTTCATTCAAATACAAGTGCTCTTTATGGATTTATGGCGTTAATACAACAAACGACCTCATCTCCCCTTTTCCTTCCCACTCTCACATCTTTTATGGTAGCGCAGTTCTTGTTAANCACTCTCACATCTTTTATGGTAGCGCAGTTCTTGTTAAGACTGAGCATTGACCTATGTAATAATTATGTAAGCCTTTTTCCAAAACCTTGCTTTAAAATCGTTTTCTGTATTCGTGCTGGATTGGATACTTCAAGGTTTTTGTAGGCTTTTATATACTTTCCCAAATAAGACATTGACTCCGTTCCGTGTACGTCTTTCTTTCTCAACCACACATTTGCATAGTACATAAAATACATTTAGCATTTCAATACAACTGCGTATTGCTAGCTTAACATCCATACTCATTTACAAAACTTGCTCCGGTCGATAGTATAACTTTACAAGCAAGGCTGGAAGATATCTTGGTCTGGAAATTGTTGGACTGGAATTTAATTGACTTTAAGAGAACACCTTAATTTTAATTAATTATTCAAGCACAAAGTAATATATATGCTAGACTGGGCAATAAGAGTAGCTGGAAGAAAATGGAACTAGGAACACGTTTGTACTGTAAACGTAAATTAAAGGAAGCGTAATTTTAATTACTATGTCTCGCTCTTACTATCTTCCATCGTACCTACCAGAACAGCAAAGTTTTGACTAATATGCTTTCAACAAGAAGACGAATGTTTTGGTTACGTGGAAATGATGACTTACTTACTTATATACATACTTAGTTTCTGCAGATTATCATTAAATCCTAATGGCTAAGGTTAATTACTCCGGTGCTAAGTGACACCAGGTAAAGCCAGTAGCGTAATAATCTGTAAGCATCTAGCTTCAGTCATGATTTAGACAGTTTTAAAGTAAAATGGCAAGGACAAGACATGTAGAACAATTCGTTTTCTTCCAGAGTTTCAACGTAATATGAATTATTCATTACAATTGTAAGTATTAAGTCGTTGGTTGAAACGAAAAGCTTTTGAATACACTCGGCTCGGCTTGCTTTTTAGTGTTATAGCACGCTCGTTAATAATATAGACTTTTTTAAACTGCCAACAGTATATTGTGCACGGTAGGACGGTGACTGTTAGAAACAAACTGAATATAAAGTTTATTCATTCATTCGTGCCAAGATGAGGATATCTTATATATCAGTCAAATCTCACTCGCTCATGTACTTTTATTCATATTTGTAAGATTTAGAGGAAGTAATATGAATGAAAAGTTTTCAAAAGACAAATATTGATTTACAACATAAATATTTGATATATTCTCACCTTTTTGAAGGTGTGCTTTGCAGAGATTCAATAGTATTCATCAACCGCTATGAAAAAACCTGATATATCTTATGCGTCAGCCCACAGTCCACCTGCTTCAATTTTTATTTGCAATTTCTTCGTTTTCCACTCTTCCTCTTATAATTTTGCATACAAGTTTTTTATTTATATTTCTAACAGGTATGTATGGGTTGCACTTGATACAGTTATAGTGATACTTAGTTTTGGACAATCACTTTGTTATTTTAGTGGTAAGGTATGTATGCAAACAAACCACTCATGTGTGAAAGCACGATATATTATATTTCATGTCTTCTGTTCACTTTATTCTTTTGACTACCACAAAAATAGTATCGCTATCGTCACCACTGTCGTCAAAAGCGAGAAAGGGAACGGATGAATGAGTGAATGAACGATGACGACGAGTGAACGAGTTGTTGATAAAAAAGCTATCTCTCATCGCATCATCAATGAAGGCAGCCAAATATAAACAAAAGGATCCGTCTGTCTGCAGTGATGATTGTATATGACAAAAAACCATTGTTGTTCTCTCAGGTCGAAATAGAAAGGAATTGGAAAATTCCACTGGGGAATTCGAAAAAGGCACTGAACACAATAAAATGTAAGGCACAACAGGTGGAATGCACATATTTTTCGTGTGTTGTGTAAAAAAGGGAAATTTGCATGTGTTCTCGTGTAACTCTGACAATGTTGCAGTTGTAAACGTTTTCTTTTTGTGTTCATTCACAGTCCAATTTATTATAGGGAGCGTAAATTACGATTTTGATGATAAAAGAGGTACATTTCACTGTTTTGTCGCGAGAGTTGAAAAGAAGGCTTTTTGAAGAAAGGAGATGAAATGAAGACGCATTTAAAAAATAAATCTCTAACTTTCATTTTCTTTCACTTCATTTTGTAATTTTTTGTCTTGTAAACACAAAAGTGTCATGCAAACAAAGTAAAAAACATGAAGTCTAAGATTTTTAAGGAAATTCTAATCTACTTTAAATTACTATGCATAATATGCATCCAATTAAGCACGATTAGAACGGGTTTTATGTGCAGGCATTTAAAAAATGCATTTTAATCTGCAAAAATGCTTTTGATGAATTATTGCACTTTTTGCATGTGCGGCCTACAAAGATTTTTATATGTAATACGCTCTCTGCCAAGGTATGTAGTTGGTTGCACAGGATTAATTACAAATGTTTTTGTAATTATTGTTTTTTTTTATTGCACTTTTTACATGTGCGGCCTACAAAGATTTTTATATGTAATACGCTCTCTGCCAAGGTATGTAGTTGGTTGCACAGGATTAATTACAAATGTTTTTGTAATTATTGTTTTTTTTGTAGATATTTAAAACGATGGGGAGATTTTCCATTCGAAAATGCAGTGGGCACGATAATATCATTTGTTATTATACTTAAAAAACTTAAAACTGCCCCAAAAAAGTGCACACACAAAAGTGTAGCCTTTTCTTTTGTGGTTTTGGTGGTGATCAAAAACGTGTGAACAGATCTGCATGACACTTTCATCCTTTCCCTACTTGGTTTACGTCATGAAAAAATTAATCTTAAAGTAAATCTTCAACTCACGCACTCACACATGTATATTTCATATTTTTAAGGGAAAACATAACACATATATACAAATGTATTGAGGAGAAGAGTAGGTATGAAGAATACAATGGGGACAGTAGCATCACGACGAATTCTACAAAATATATTTCAAAAATGAAAAAAAAAATCTATGAAATATTAGTCTTATGAATTAAATTGACCATGACTCTTTTCAGTAGAATATTCATTGTATTTTTGCAAGTGACAAACGGCAGTATGTAAAACACACACTAATTCTAATTTATGAGTAATTATTACCATTTCTTCAAAGCGCGTAATAAAGTGGATTTAACTATACATTCTCATTGACTCATATCCTATAATTTACACGTTCCTTTTATTTGATGAGCGCGCAACATATTTTTATAGCAGAGGAAGGAAGAAGAGGAGAGTGTGCCGTTAAAACGAAACCACTCACTGTGTAAATATATGTACGTGTTTAAAACTCACATACAGTTACTACTAATAACATGGTGTACAAGATGATAATGTGGGCAGCTAAAATTAAGTACAATTTAAGTTGATGAGCAAAGGAGGAGGGGGAGGGGAGGACTATTTCTCAAGAATTATAAAAAAATTGACATTTGAAATAGGACATGAAAAAAAACGCCAGCATTACTGCAAAAGCCAAGCAAATTATTTTCTTGCAAGGTATATTTATCATCGTTAAACACGTCGTCGCCAAGAATCACATAAAAAATATTATATGCAATTTGCAATTACGTCCAAACACTACCGCTCACATACACTATATTTTTATGTTGCCGTGCGTACAATTGCCTGTATTTCATATAGCGTAACATTTTTCTTTCAAAATTCTGTCATGAAAAGGAAAAAGTTGTCTCAAGAAGACTTCAAGCTTAACTTTTAAATGCCAAATGTAATATGTATGTATTGGATAGGTCCACCGTATGTCTTTAAGAGGCTAATTAATGGTGATGCCGTTGCCATTGGTGTGTTTATACACTAATCACTCAAATCAGTGAATTCAATCAAGCTTAAAATATTCACTTGATTAAAACGAATCTCAGTCCGTGATATCCCTTGCGTCGTGATGGCGTTTTGTGTGAATGTCCTTATGTGTAATACACATCGTAGGAAATTCGCATGCTTCTTGTGACTTGAAATGGGCATCGTTATTATCATCATCAACAGCGCAACAGTAAATCACGTTCACACCATCCATCCTATCGTATAAAAAAATCAAACATCTAAATGTAAGGTATGCCCAGATTGGCAATACAAAAGGAACAACAAAGCATATACTACAATTTCAGGCAAGCCAAAGGCACACAGATCATGCAAAAATAACTATCTTTCGTGCGCTACCGACTATTTCCTCGTCAGTTGTATTTTAGAACTTTTATTTAAGCAGAATTGGGCAAACAGTTAATCAAGGCACACAGATCATGCAAAAATAACTATCTTTCGTGCGCTACCGACTATTTCCTCGTCAGTTGTATTTTAGAACTTTTATTTAAGCAGAATTGGGCAAACAGTTAAAAAAGCGCAAAAAATTGCAGTAAATTTTTGTTTTGTTATTGTGTTAGTGTTATTATTATACATAGCATCATGTATTGTATATGGTGTCTACTTTTAATCTGATATTTTTTTTGTACATACATTATTTCCTGCAAGGCAAGTTTACGCTTGTTGTAATGTTGTTCAACGTGGCAATTTTTTAAAATAAAGCCATATATATACTTTTGCACATACATTGACTAAGGAAGGTTTTTTTTTGGCAACGAAGAGAAATCGCTGCTGAATTTTATTCTTCTTATCGGCTATATAAGCTCATATATTAAAATGCACATGAGGAGAGTGTCTTTTCTAAAATAAATGTTTGTGTGTGTCCTACCTGATGTAACCTAACTAAAAATGCATGCTTGGTGCATAATTATATGTGAGCATTGTAGGAAGAATATATTTTTGACCTGAGGCTAATTGCAAAAAGAATATTTGAAAAGGGGTTGTAGACGCGTGTATTGTTTTTTATATATGCATACATACAGGTGTACACACTTTGCAATTTGATTTATGAGGAGGAGGAGCAAAAATTGCATGAACAATTTTACGCCTGATTTGCCATTCTATTTTTTATGTGCAATATTATTGTTAGACTGCTCAACATTGGCTATGCACATGAAATCACTACGTTCTTGTGTTGGTATTAATAATGGGTAATACTGTAGGTACTGAAAAGTAATTAGCTGGTCATACATTAGTTTTTAGCCAAGCAAAAAAATCAATCGGAATTTCGTAATCTGATGTTGTGATCTTGTAATCATTATGCTTGTGGTGGAGGAGTGGTGTATAAACTACAAACAGTGGCCTGTTTTTTATATCTTGGCCAACTGCTGGGATTCATTTAAACAGTGCAGTGTGTCTGCAATGTCGTCGTATAAGGATATTAAGCCGATTTAAAAAGCGAATTTGGAGTAGTAAAATAGAAACCAAACCGTGGCATAGATAATTGCCATATGTGTTGCCTTATAACTGTACAAAAAAATTTCCTTGTTGGACTAACTTTTTAAATGGCTCAGGTATTAAAGGCAAGTTAATCATTTTGTACCAGCGGCATGTATTATCTACTTAAAGATCGCATTATGTTACTGTGCCATTCTAATGGTCAGTCAGTCATACTTTTAAAAAGATGTTATCGCATTCCACTGATGAGTTATTAAGCAGCAAATGCATATCTACTTTGTAATATTGATAAAGACACAAACGCTGTCTTTCTGTCTTTCCACCTGATGAAAATATGAAAATACATGTATTGTGTCGATAAGCTTTCGCTTCTTGACTATATAATCTTCTGTTCGGCATACTATTCAATTTTTGTCATTGTCATTGTACACATGTATATTTATGTATGTATCTTTTAAAAAAATATGAAAAGTTGGCTACTTCACCAGACAAAAGCAATAATGAATTGCAATTTACTCTTTTGAATAAAAAAAATTGACAGTGAACCATACCTATTAAACTCGATCTACATATTTGCATTTCATATTCACATGTATAATTTTAAGTTACTCAGGTATGCAATTTTTTTCGCTGAGATTGAAATTGAAATACTTGCCTAGTTTCATTTTTAATGCTTGTTCAAGCTGACACGGTGCAGAGCAAGAGATGCATGTCACACTCGGTGATAGTTGTAGACTAGTATAATAGACACTTAAATGTCAGTTAAGTCTGGCCACTCAATAAAAAGTGATTTGAGAGTTTGATATGATTGAGAGGAACATCAATAATGATTTTTGTGTACATTCTTGGCAGTTTCTCGCACACACATATGCCATATATTTTGTTGAGCGAGTTTTATAAAATAATAGACATAGATTCCCTGTGATTATTCAGTAATTCGGCAGTTGACAAGCCAGTTTTTTTTAACTCTTTCACCACATCCCTGTCAATAGTAATACAACAAGAGGGTATGCATTAAGTACACTGGTTTCCTGTTCACGCATTCATCACATTTGTCGTGGCGTGACCCGGTTGATTGTTGCTCTTTGTGAATATGACAACAAAGAAGAAGTGAGAACGCGTTAAATTTCATATGACAATCCACCACGTCTTAATTACTTGTAATCTCAATTGTTACATGGCTTCTTTGCATCTTGTGAGATTTCATCCGTTTTTACAGCAAAAACCACCCCTGTTTGTATGTTCCCATGACATGACGGAGTATCTTAATATTTAAGCATTGCAAAAAGTCACTTTTGCAAAAAGTCACTCTGAAACATTTGCTCGTTTTATTTAAGTTGTAGCCTTTGCCAATATTTTATGCCTCATCATTATCATCTTTGTTCTCTTTTGGTAACAAAACACAGCTGATGACATGCAAAAACGTGTTGTTTAAAAAATGTACGGAAAGCGAGTGGATGATGAGATTTGTTTTGCCAAAACAACTTTTGTGAGGAATTCCTTCTTTACCTGATCTCACACTTCACGTGCATGGTTTGGTTGGTATGTAATAAAATGTTACAAGATAATCTTCTTCACGGGCTACCTCTCTCTTATTAACCCCTTCTTCTCAATAATGCATTCACTGCCAAAGAATGAAATAATATTATGATGCCATGGATGAATTTTGTTGACCATGAACAAAAAACGCAAAACTAGCTTTTTAGCTGTAAACCGCATACATGTACTTATTTCTGTGTAGAAGACTTACCTATATTATACCATATTAACAGTTGATTTACATATTGACGACGAAGAAGAAGAACACATATTTGCACACTGATACGATGATGCCATGCTAACATTATTTATATACATTTTGAGAAGGATGAATGGCAAAATCTCATTTTCACATCTGCATCTGTGCCTGTGACGAAGCCATGAGAGAAACAGGTGTACTTCATCCTTGCCATATGTGGCATTAAAAAAGGCATAGTAAAACGGATTTATCATCTTCATCTGAAAATCTCAATATAAATTTTGCATATTGGTTAGCCTACCATCAGCAAACATGTTTTGTACGTTGGATTTAGTTTGCATTGAAAAAATTGCAAGTCCAAAGCAAGTCAGCATGATTTTTTAGCTGACATTCAAGACAAGTTGGCTCGTTGCACTTTTCCAACTGGGAATATTTTGCCGGTGGGCAAGAATATCCTATGAATCTAATGATGATCCAATCCTACTTCAAAAACAACAGCAACTCTTGACTCGTTGAATGTGTCTTGGTTATCATGTTGCTAAAACAATACATCCAGTTTTTGTTGTTAGGCAAGAGCTATGCAATCACAGTACTCGCCGAGCTACACTTAATTACATTGTATTTTTCATACCATTATTCGGCGTAGTGCTAATTTTGTTATTCCCAATATTTGTAAACATGTTCCAGAATAAGATGCCGTAACTGCATAACAGATTTAATGCCTACAACGCAATAACATGTTAAACTTAACCCTTTTCTTTGTATCCCTATTTTTATTTTAAAGCCGTGAAGTGATGGTGACTTGCATAGATACACCCTTTTGTTCTCTCTCCGTTTCTTCACCAAGATAGTACTTTTGACCTTTTTTGATGCTGCTGCTGAGAAGAGAGTAAAAAAATTACAGATAAATCGCATCAGTCGAAGATACTGTCTTTGTAGTTGAAAAGGGAATATATGGAATGAAATAATAAAAATGGGAGAGTGACATGACACATGAACGTGACATGACAATCGATTAAGCTTTTTTCTTTGTCTGTATATAACTTTAACTGAGTCTGAGTATATATATGTAGGTATGTGTAATGCAAAGTCTGTGATTTTTTTGGCTACAATTTTATCCCATTAGAATAATGCCACACAAACATATTTTTTTACGATCAACTATTTTTTTACTTGTGATAATATTATATGCGCAGCGTGGCAGTAGTGAATGAGCAATGTAGAGATAACAAACAGATTTTCCCTAATGCATCTGGATAAAATGCCTTTGCCTTGTCTTCTTCTCCACGAAGAGATTAAGACGGTCTTGCCTTTTGTTTTTTTTAGTCGCAACAAGAACAGCAGCGGTATAACGGCTGTCGACTCACTCAGTCACAAAACAGTCGACAGCCTTTATTCAATTTTTTAAAGGAATGAATTCCATTTCTTGGAACAAGAACAAAAGTGGAAATTGCAAAAGTTTGAATTTTTTCAAGAAAAGGAAATACATGCTTTATTCTATCCTTTTTCTCCTCCGTCACATGTGCATTTCAGATAACAATGAAACCGTGGAATTTTCTGGTGGAATATGTGCGTATGCAAAAATTTTCCCAGAGATGATCTTCTTACAAAAAAGTTGCTCTGAATAAATGAACCTCTTCTCGCAGAAACTTTTGACATGCCAAACTTGAGTTTTTACAATATTTATGTAGACTTCTCGTTTTTCGCAGATTAAACTGTCCATCCTAAATATTTCATACTAGTTAAAAATGGATGAACTTTTTATGTATTTTTTGGACCAACTTAATTTATTTTAAAGCTACAGCTCCAATATCTGGATGAAGATGTTTATAAAAAGAGTTATGGTAATAAAGTTCTGTTTTTGGAAAATCCGGCCTAGTCTGTACACATAGTTTTAGTATGGTGCAAATTGAAAAAAGGAGATTAGACTGAGATAGGTTTACATTCCGAGTTCCCACGCATTTACATGATCATGCATGGATGCATTCACCTTTTTATCCGTCTCTCCTTAAATAACTTTGTGGTATGCATTTATTTTTATGTAAGTGTAGGTTTGCTATTCTTGGGATTATTTTCTAACACATAATTGCTACTTCTCTGTTATGTTGCCATATTGTATAGGTATACATTACAAATATTCAGTAATAAGGCGTGATATGCCATGCATGGCACGAACGACTTGTAAGTTGCAAGCCGGTATCAAAGTACAAACCTACGTAACATTCGCAATGATGCAATAACACCTTTTTGTATACAACATTTATCAACTTACACGGAGATTGTTAAGACGCGAAGAAGCAGTTCCAATTTTTTATTTCCATCCAAGCGTAAAATATGTGTATCAAGTTTATACACTGACTGCTAATTTGTTTTACGCCATACCACCACACAGGCCAAAAATCTTATTACATCTTCGTAGGTATTCTTTTTTTCCAGCAGGGAAGGAAGACGGTTGGGTTGGAAACAAGGTTGAAAGACAGAGAGGTCAATATATAGCAAGATGATGTTATGCTTTATGGAATATTATGTACATTCATAAGAGGACTTGACGTCATAGTCATGTTTCTCTCTTTTTTATAGTTTCTGCACGACTTTTGATGAACCGTCACAGAGAGATTTGTTTTTAATGGAGTGTTCTATGATGGGAATTGAATTGAATTTAGATTTCCAGAGGATTACATATGCGTAGTGAGAGACTCCAATGAAAAACAATATACATGATTAACTTGTGTTTTGTGTGGAGGAGGATAAGCAAACGAGAATTTTTGTTGTTGGACGTAATTAATTGTAATCCTGACCTTTTTTTCCAGAAAATTTATTTAAATTCTCACGGTGGCTTCTCACACAACTTGATTTTCATTTGAAAGTTTAATTACCTACGTTTAATTTTCATGTTTGGTCGGGTTGTATGACTTTGAAAGGTTGAAATGCCATGTGTAGACACACAGGAACACATGCATAGGTATGTATATGCACGCTAACATAATGCTGATAATAAAGATGAACATGGAAGATAATTGAAATGTCATCTAGCATGACAAACATGATATTTGCTAACTGTTAATATATTAATTACATATTGAGCATAAATAATCAGTCAGCACTGATCCAGTTAGGTAATTGTCATTCGCAGATAAGGTAATGACATTACACACTAGCCACACGTTGCAAATTACTATTTGTAATTAGAAAACTGGAGCATGCTCGTGGCACATCCATCATCATCAACTTAACCCTAATTTATTATATGTCTGGTTGCAGAACATAATTGCAATAGCCTTCCATTTTTTAGTAGTCTGCTCATCTGTTGACAATATTATTTCCGTGCAACACACACATACACATAAATTACATATTATATAAGGTAATTACTCTATATTTCATCAGCACATATGTAGCTAGAGCAGATTATTATTATTAAGTTTTTTATTGGATTCCATATTACTATATAAAAATTGGTTATAGTGGATTATATATTAATGTCATGTTATCATAAAGCTTCCCATTCTGTTCAGCAGCTTATTCTTTAATATTCCATCCGAGGTCAACCATGCAACGTCGTATCGTATAATAACCCCATTTCATAAAGAAAATGTTGGAAAGCCCGAAAATTAAAAGGAGACACAAGGCATGTGTGGAATGATAAAAACTCAAAATTACATTTTTAGTATGGAACTCTGATAAGGTTGTTGTGTATGTAATGTCATATTATGTATGTACATGCCTTATCTGTCTCAAGATGAAAATTGTCAATTCACATTAGTTTCCTTTTGGCCTGGCCAGTTATTGGACTGTGCTTCCGTTCTTTTTTATCCTGCACGAGTGAGAGACTGAAGACTTTCAGTTTTGGTTGATGACATGTTTTGTGCAGAGAATGTGGGATTATGGAAATGGCAAGCCGTAACGGCAAGATGTTACATAAAAGAAAAGCCCATTATATTATGCATTCCAAAACAAAACTCTTTTGCTTTTGTTTTACCAGCTTTTATCTCTGTATTTTCGTTTGTAACAAGAGCTCATCTTCATTTTACGAGACTATAAATTGCTCCGTAATCTCATAATAACATGAAAGTAAGTGGAGAGAAAGAAGACTGTATGGAACACACTTTTTGCATTGTTTTTAAGGGGGAGGGGGTGAAATACTTTACAAAACAACTCCAGTAAAAGTAGACCGCAAGAACTCTACATAATTTACATAGATTGACTTAACTTTACGATGAAAATTGTAAAACAAGGAAATGAATGCACTGAATATTTATTGGTTGTTTTGTTACTATGCATGTAAAATGCCAGAGAGAGAGAGAGTGAGTATAAACAAGCAGTTAATGAAAAGAGGGAAGAGATCCAAGAAAATGGAATGGATTTTTTAGATGAGAGCTTGTTTAGGAAAGACTCTCTTCAAGTAACGTGATTATCATCATAATCATGTAAATCCAGCTTGTTTCAAGTGTTTTCCATATTAACAAAGTTGGAAAATCCATACTTTCATTTCTTCCCATATTTTTCCAGATTACTCCTTTTCTATATTAAACAACATTCAGAGCGTCTTTGGCTTGGAGAGAAATTAAGAGGAGGAAGAAGAGCATAATCCTAAATATTTTATGGATACCTATTTTTTCGTTCTATCTCTGGTTTTGACATTTTCAAGATAAAAACCATACGCTGCTGCCTTACAGATGTATTTACTTGAACGAATTAAATTACACATACATAGGCTATG
>JAHZNG010001978.1:0-20495 GCA_027744375.1 Orchesellides sinensis | reverse complement strand
TATTGTACCAGCTTTTTATGAGTATTTTATGAAATTACGAGATCAATGACAAAGCTTTTGGACCTTTTATGAAACGAGCGCTCATAAGACTATTCCGTTCATTTCACACTTTATTACACTTTTCGTTTCATTTTCGTTCTGCTTGTTAACGAGCAAAGAATGGAATGTGTTGATGAGGGAATCGGAGAAATTTGACTAATTTATGATTCTATTTTCTACGTTTGAGCACCTCAGGTCATCAACAATGAGATTTTGTGGAAATGTAGAAATCAGCCATAAATTCGGTAACTTGAAAGGGCATGTCAAAATTTCCAATAATTTAGGAAAATTGGGATTGAGTAAGCTGTTCTAATTTCGCATGGAATATTTATATGATTTGCGTGTATAAAAAGGGTAATATTCTTTCATTTCTTCTTTCTCCTAAAGGTTTCAACACGCAAAACATTTACGATTTTAATTTCCTAGTTCTATTGTATCGTCATTTGTTTAACATCTACTTTTGCTTACACTGCTTTAGCAAATTATGTTTTCATCCATAGTTTTAATCAAAGTTTTGACCAGAAAATTCTTTCACGAGTAATGTCACTGTCAAACTCAAGACTCAAGTCAAGCAGCATGAAGCCTAAAGTCAGAAAATCAAGTAATAAACTGGAACTTAGCATGACTGATTGTGGGACTCCCCTCTTCCTTGTGCCGTAATTCCAAAAATCATGCAGAAAACTCAGTATGAGCGTGCGGTCAAGTTTGTGCTTTCATTTCATACAAAGAACAATGAAACCATACTGCAATTTATACAATAAATATCCACACTCCCAAGAATATTATACTGCTTTTTAGTCCATTTAATGCAGTTCATTTACTCCAGAGCAGAGCGCTGGACGACACAATACCATGCAATTACATTATATTATTATATCGCAACATTGGAAAAGAGACGTAGCAATCTTTTACACTTTTTCCATGTAATCACGTTCGAGTTTCACTCAATCAAATCAAGCATGGAAATCCACAGCAAAACAATGAATAACCCCCACGAGGAAGTAGAAAGGAAGTGAGATTAAAATCAGTTTAAAAGCGAGCATGTCGCGGTAGCTGGCATAATGCTTATTATTTTATACAATCTAAAAGTATATAACAAGTAGTTAGCAGGCTATGCAGGAAAACACTTTCGCTTCTGAACAAATTTGCCTAAAATTCATTTACAAACAGGAGACAATCAAAGGTTTGGAAGTTAGATTGATATGTTACAAAGCGGAATTGTTCCTAGCCCTATCTAGAAATCTCGCCTTTATAAGATCATGCAATCCGATGTTTTGCTTCCCATAACAATTCCAAAGGGAACAAGTCGGTTCGGCCCGGTATTTCTAAAACCTTACCTTACAATAGGTTTGAAATGTACAAGTCGTAATTTGTTGTAAAATTTAAGTTTTCAGAAAAAAATGGACTCATTTCCAGAATCGTTAAGTTTGAACGATTTACAAACCATAGTGTGTAGTGTGTAGCATACGTTGGTAATCCTAAATATGTTAGCTCCTATATATACTATACTAACAATATTTACCGATTTTCGATTTCAACTTAAAATCTACAGGTTTCCCTTTCCTTCCTGAAGAAGCAGACAATTTAGCGCAACAGTAGAGAACGAGCATATTGTGAAGTACTGTGAAATAATGGTGCAAGAAGAAAAAGGAACAGAATAGGCGCAACAAGGAACATTGAAAATGACATGCATTCATGCTTGTTTGACGCAGTGTGACTTCTTGTCAAATAAGGCATGATTTTTATCATAAATGAATCAACATTCCATTTTGCTTACTACTCACTGGATATACTTTACGTATGCATCAGACGCGTTATACACAAACAGTGAAAGTCATGTTCTGTTGTCGGCATGATTGCCGTGTTTGTGCCAGTAAGCAAGTACAAACCATTTTCATGTTAAGCCTAACCATGTAGACGAAGGTATTACGTTATTTTGTTGCTTCTGTAACAATCAAATACCATTGCAGCGCAACAAACGAACGTGTGCGTAATGTGTGTGTTTTTTATCCAATACGGTGCTCTTAGGTCATTTGCTTTGATAAATGAGCATTATTACAATGTTACGTAATCCTTTTTTGTATTGCAATTCCTTCATACTTGTCTTTTAGAGAGACACCGGCAAAGAGTGGCATGCAGTAAAAAAAGAGTATACAGATTACAATTCGTGCGTGTTATGTAGAGGCATTTAGTAAAATAATCCGGTGTGACTCAGTGCTCAATCTCACACTAAGTCACACTAGTCAGTGTCACTAATGGAGTTGAATAGACAAGTAGACAAGTGATAAAGGTGTGTAAATAGCGATTGCTTACATACATTTTGTCCATATTTGGGATTAATTGTAAAACCACCTAGATTTATCATATGCTATTAAAACAATAAAACGTGCTGTTATTTTAGCTCTACTTCTATTTTAATCTTTTTATCGATATGGATCTGCTGTTGTTTAAGTATGCAATTGCGCTTAAGCACTTCGATTCATATCGGTGTAACTTACACATGCTTAAAACCTCTTTGCAGTGAATCTGGTTGACACTCCAGTGAATCCTTTTAAATATTTCATCGAATTTCTATTTTAGGGTATTAAAAACAACAATTCCATTACTTTAAAGGGATTGTACATGACATAGATCTAATATTGCTTTTAGTAAGACATGTAGAGAAACTATTTTAATATCTGCACTAAGTACATTTTTAAGTGACGCGTTTTGTTTTACGCAACATTGCAATAGACAGTTTGATTATTTAGTTAGATGCAGTCTGGGAATTTCTTGGAATTGACAATGTTGGTAAAAACAGAATAGTACACAAACATGCGTGCATATTTAATTGCGATTGCATGTACCCGTCATTTCTAAAATATGCTTTTACTGCTCATCACTTTGCACACATACATTAGAACTCAAATGATGCATTTATATNCTTTGCACACATACATTAGAACTCAAATGATGCATTTATATTTGTGGGTTTGATTGACAGACAACTTGAAACATCAGTTTAAAAAATACTTGCACCTGCAACTTAAGCTTCATCAGGGGTCTGTCTGAGAATTGTAGAAGTACAAAAGTTTGCTTCAAACCTTAATGCATTTACTGCCACCGTGAAAATATACATTTTCATATAGACCTAATAATAGAATCAGTAAGGGTACGAAATTCATTTCAATCCTGAAATCAAAGCTTGAATTGTAATACAAATGCATAAATACATTTTATGATGTTCGTACCTAGATTGTGTGCAAAAGGATTTTAAAAATCCATCGAAATGTTCTCTCTTCAGCCGCTGCTCCTCAAGTTCTTAAAAGTGGATGTTTGTAGGTACTAAAGTTTTACATACGTATTTGACTATGGCTGATGGGAGATTTGATAAAAACAACAATGAAAACATAATGAAAAACTAGAAAAAGAAGAACAGAAAAAACATGAAAATGATTAGTCATATATTTTATATGTGATCCCGCTGAGATGTTCCAGACAAAAACCAGATTTGCTTTCTTCTTCCTTTTTAATTTCCTTTTTGCTTTTTATGCGGTACATCTGTGAGCGTCAGTCAGTTGAAGAAGGAGTTTCACGTTATGCGTGCTTGTTTTTTAGAATCGACTTCTGTTCCTTTTGCCACTTCAAAGATTGAAGTTTCTTTACCACAACATACAAGAACAGCTTAAACGAGAGCATATCCCCTGTCTTTGTTTTTTTTAAAGCGGAACATAACAGCGTCTGCTGTGGTACAACAATTCTCTAAGAACTTTTTAATTCAAATCTGAAATCGTATTTTATTTTAGTTTTAAGTAAGAGCAAAAGCACTTGGATTTACATGATTATTCGCCTTAGCTTCGTTAATACCTTATTCCATTCTCAGATTTAAATCTACTTTTTATTCCATTGCATTAAACTTAGCGCGACGTTTTTCTGAATGTAAATGGTTTTCGGGGTTCTCTCTATTTTCTTTAGATTCATTTAAAATTCAAGAGTTTCTCCCATTTCTCCTCCCAAAGTTCCGAAGTAATCAGACTGTTGCATGGGTTTCTCCCCTCTTAAGAATGAGGCTTTATTTACGGGCTACTACACAATAAAGTTTCCTACAAGACATTTGCGTCCAGCTACTTCCTTCTTTTTAAAGTTGGGCTTTTACTCTCACCCCTTTTCAACGAGTGAACCGGACCGCAAACTAGTAAATAAAGATAGTCAAAAAGTAAAAGAAGGGAAATCCTCCGCCTTCCCCTATTCTTAAACATTCTCATTCTTTCACTTGCCCATCCATGATGAGTTCTGATGATGCAACATAAACAATCAGTTTGTATTTGTATGTTATAATTATCAGAATTTTGCTCTTGGTCTGCCTTTAATAGCATATTTCTTCCGTTTATGGATGCCCGCATTAATACTACATTAGTACTTTAGTAAAGTTGTAGCTAAGGCACGGTTAAGACGAGCGGCTCGTTTAGAATGGACCAGTCTGTTTGTTGGAATGGATTTCTCAACAAAAATAAACAATAATAGCATTTGATTCACAGTTCGCTTGCCCTAAATACATAATGCAATCTTTGTATGGTCGGCTGACCAAAATATAAAAGAATAAAAGACGAAGAGGATTAATGAAATACCCAAGTATGAAAATACTATTGAAATTGCAATGTAACTGATGTTCATTTACTTGCCGTCAGTAGCCCCCACCCCAACAAACTAAAAACGTCATAGTATTCATAACTTCAGCAACCTTCATGAAGACGCTCACAGGGGAACCTTAACTCTTTTTTAAATCCCAACCTCCATCGTAAATCTTACCGCTCAGAATTGAATTTGTCGCTCTGTTTTTAACAATCGTTATAAGGAAACCACACAGTGAGGATCTTAGTGTATATGTGAAGAGGATTAATGAAATACCCAAGTATGAAAATACTATTGAAATTGCAATGTAACTGATGTTCATTTACTTGCCGTCAGTAGCCCCCAACAAACGTCATATTATTCATAACTTCAGCAACCTTCATGAAGACGTTCACAGGGGAACCTTAACTCTTTTTTAAATCCCAACCCCCATCGTAAATCTTACCGCTCAGAAATGAATTTGTCGCTCTGTTTTTAACAATCGTTATAAGGAAACCACACAGTGAGGATCTTAGTGTATATGTACCTATATACTATGCAATAATCATAATCTAATAGCTTTTTGTTAATGATTCAGCAATTCAATACAATAGTTTAACGCAGTTTTTTTATATAGAAGAATGGTGGATGCGAGCCATGGCAAGCAATAATGGTTTACTTTTAATTTTCTTATGCTATTCGTTATCGGCAATTTGACAACTTTTTGAATTTGTTGATGATGTTACATAGCCCATTATATAATATTTTCTCAAAGCAATGTTCTAAAAAAACCCTTTAAAGTTTCTCATTGCGGTTGCTCATGAGCTTAGCCCAGTTAAAACATTAGTTGCATTTAAAAACATACAAACATAAAGTCAATGTCACTATCACATTTTTTATTTGGATGGTTCGCTATATATTTTAAGGAGCCAGTTCATTATGGTTAGTAATTATCGTTGAATGAGAACTTTTGTGGAAATCGTTCTCATTAGCAGAAAGTTGATTTCCGATTGGGAGTTTTTATGAAAAGCTATATGTACATATATTTTACAAATGCTTAGACCTTTTATCCTTTTGGTTGAAAGTTTGGCTAGTTGAAGAAAAACTCATTTTTGCGTTGTCATTTATAATAATAACAACGATGGCGATTCAAACTTCTAAATGATGTCAGTAAAAACATATACAACACACCTTTTATTTCCCAGTCCCATTCAACTGCATTTCATTCATAAGACCTTTTTTAAAAACATTTGTATATATATGCGATAAGCAAGTATGTGTGAGGTCTACCTTGGTAATCTTAATAGGATGGAATGATAATGACTTTGTGGTGATAATGACATAATAGCTAAATGTCGTATAAAGTGAAAGTGCTGGGAAAATGTAACTATCTTTTAAGATGGTTGACAGCTGGTGATGTGCAGTTTAGCTTTAGGAATTATTGATGAATGATAATGATAATGATGAAGAAACATTGAACATGTTGCGAAATAGGGCACGTCTGCACGTGTTGCTTAAAAGACAAATAAAAATAGCTCATATGTATACCATTTGTATCTACCTTAAATACCAGACAATTTGCAAACGTGGAAGACGCTTGTAGAAAACGTTATTTAAATGAAACGTTTCTGAAAATGGAGCGCATCTTCATCTATAAAACTGTCGCTGTCATGTTGTACTTAACTATATACCTATCATGGTACATATTGATAAGCAAGAAATTTTATGATCCTACGTTTCCCAATCCTTGAGATTGTATGCTCGTTAGAGCAGACAGTAAGTTTTTAATTAGCAGCTTTTATAATGACCTGATGATGCATATAAATAGCATTACGTGAAGGATTAAGAGCTTTTATATACCAGCTTATTGTTTTTATCAAAGATGACAGAATGACGGCAATCAAACGCTAATAGTATTACGCTAAGGCTAGCTATAGTTTATTATTGGCTTCATAAAGCCCATGCTAAGGGTAATAGTAATACCTGGAGCGTGACTAATATCATCGTAATAAGTAACAGCAATAAGTATTGAAATTTTATCTCATTTTCCCAGACAGGTCTCTGATTTCTTCTTCAATACTTCCCCTCCTATAAAAGAAACAACTTATCAGAGGATAACGCGTTAATACAAAATCAAAGCAGTAGTGTAGGGGAAGCGGTTGAGGCTGCTATTGCCATTTCATATATTTAATCCTTTTACAAATTGCGACTCTTTGGCTCATCAAAATGACATGAAGTTGTAAATCCTTTGATAAAAGGTTGTTCTCAGCTCCTAAATTATAATTTTTGCAAACCTAGGATATTAAAGCTGTTGCTGTCATCTTCACAGAAAAGAAATGCTTTATTTCACAGTATCTTTCCCATCCAACAGCATATATCAAGTTATTGATTTTAGTTCCCTAATTGGACGTTGATTTTTTCTTTCAGCAGTTGGTTGAAAAATTGGGGAAACTTTATAAAACACTAAAAACGTAAAAAGGTAATTAATTATATTGATGCAGTTTGAAAAGTGTATGCCACAATTTGCAACAAGAACTTTTTATTCAATATTGCAAAGGGTGGGAGTGTAAACATAAATTGCAAGAGTAAAATGATAAACCGCATTTTGGTTTTAGTACAAGATTCACTACAAATGACATGTGTTTAATAAAATATGGCGATAACAACGTGAAATAAAATAAAAAGCACTCTTTCTGGCACAAATGTTTGTAAATCCTATCTAACATTGAAATCAAACTTTGGTTTGAAAAGTTACACAGTAAAAACTGCTCAAGATACTAAATTATTGATGGGTGTGTCCATGTGTCTTCCCCTTCCCTGTACATTGGTGCTAAAACCTAAGAGAATACATGTTTAGGTAAAAAACTGCTCATGCCGCTTATTATATTGCGAAAACTGAAAGGAAATCTGTTTGTGGCATCGCTATCAAATTTGGTGGAGGTGCTGATTCAACTAAGCTGTAAATGATATCGCTGTTTTACTTTAGATTTTTTGTTAGATGAGGGACTTAACTTTCTATTTTGGTTTAAACCGACATACCAAACATTGATATAGTTTTTATAAATTAATATTTTGGAAAAAAACATCATTGGCGGGGTTAACCATACAAAATTTTAAAATAAAAACAGATTTTGTCTCCTTAAAGTGAAAGGATTCCGTTTTTTACTGATTAAAATGTTCTCGATTTTGAAACTATATAAATGCACAAGGGTTTATTTGGTTTGATTTTGCGCTAAATTTTTTACAGAGTGAATTTTCAGTTTTAATCAAATCATCATCAACATATGTACTGCTATGTTATACAGTAAGTTCGTACTTTGGTACGTTCTTCACGAGTTCAGGTACATTTGTGAAAGAATGCTGTGTCTAGATGTCAAAAGACCAGCGGCACGCATGAATATTTCAAAATGCCAGTAGCAGGCTTTTAAAGAATGAAATAGCCACCTATTCAGTTCACACGAACAGAGAGACCTACTAAATTTGACAGTGATTGTCTGATTGCAAATGCCAAAAAACTGACTGTTGGTGTTTTGGTGTACAATAGAAATTTATTTACAGACAAGGGAAAAGGACTTTATTTAAAGTATTTTATTGTCAATTTTTAGAGAAACAATGTACCCACAGCTCAAACTTGTATCTGCGCTTTTTAATGTTATTTAATAAACACATAATATTAATACAAACTATTACTACATGTCAGTAGTTTGTATTCAGCATCGAAACAAACGCGTGCTTGTTGCGGACCGTATATTATGTATGTATGTGTGTACAATGGCAATGATCCACGCATAAACGCATTATTATCGGTCATAACGAGCCATAATAAGTCATTGTTTTGTAGCAAACATGAGGAACGTCTGTTTAAGTCACTTTAGCCAACAAATTCCTTACAGTGTTTGCTTCATTTTATGCAATTACGATTGCCTGCTTATGGCATGCCAACTGTGATAACTGCCTCGGAGGCATAAAACAATCAGAGATGATTATTGTATTTTCATTCTTCACTACTACCACCGTGGACTGAGTGAATAGCGTATTGGATATAAAAAACACTTTACATTTTACTTTTTGGCTTTGGCTTCTGAAGCAACAAACGCTTTACCTACTGCTGCTGCTGCCCTATTGATAAAGGGATTATATAGTGTCAGTATAAGAGAGAAGTCAGTTTAGAAATGAAAATTCCATTGTTTCCGTTAATGAAGAGAAGACCTACTTTTTAGTTTAGGAATTTCTGAAAGTAACAAGATAAATGGCCTTCTATATTGTATAAAATGTTACGAATGCGATGTGAAACAAGATTTATTATGCCTGAATGGCAAATATGCTGAGATAATTTTTTGAATGGCCGAAACGAACTGTTTTTGTACACAAAGCTGTATTTATGTGTAGAATGGGATCAATATCGTAAGTAATGAAAGGGAGAAGTAGGACTTTAAAGACCTTTTCTGCACAAAAATTCTGTACAGAATAGTACGTATAAGAAATCGGACCAGCAGAATATGTAAGGATGTTGTAAAAGACTGAAAGTATAAGAAAAGCGCTGCTAAGGAATTTTTGACTTGAACTTGAGCCGTTAAATATTAGAGTGGCACAAACAAATGAAATATCTAGCATAGCCATAAGATTTTTTCTATAGATAACTTCATTTTTGTTTTAGCGATTATGAAAGGTCAGAAGAACTCGGAAGTTAACTCTCAATTTTGTTAAAAATGCAGTATTTTGAAATGGGTTGCAATCGCAAGTTCAACGTACAATATTTTGATTTGTCAAACAGGGCCAGGACTTCAGGGCAAGTCCTTGAATTTAGATTACTGAGTCGGTAAAATGAGATACATGGGCCTTACTTTGTCTACAAAAGAAATATGTGTCAGCCTCACTGGAACTTGAATGTAAGTAATTGCATGCATGCATGAGATTTCATGAAATGTTGCAATGTGTTTCATTTATATATTTTAAAGAAGGCGACACATTTGTTTTGACAAGAAAAAAGTGCCTTTGCAAAATGGCCTTTGCACCATCAAATGTTTGTTTCCAACTATACAATAAATAGTGTCTGGCTAGATAAAATTTACAATGAAAAATCAAGTCCCTCTTTTTTCATGTCTCTAATAAAGAATCATGCATGGTACAGTCAGCCAATATACGCCATTTTATTATACATAAATGTTGTATTTTTAACTCTAGCTCATAACAAATATATTTTCTTGGTTCCATAACTTTCTATATAAAAGGATATGGATATGTGCACATACCATGCAAGATCAGGACATCACATGTACATTAAGAGTTTTTCATACGAAAGCAAAAAAATCCAGGGTTGAAAATAACTTTTTTACATATCAAGCGAAACTAGAATCCTTTGGGTTGGTAAAATGTAGTACAACAGTTACTCTTTGATTCATTTCAATCAAGATTTATTTGATCTTCTTGTTTGACGTGGATATACATTCTCTAAAAGAGTTAAAAAATGTGAACATGCAAGAAGAAGGAAGACAAGGAAACCAAAGGAAAAAAAGGCAAGACAAGGCTCTCTCTCCACTCTTGATGGAGACTCAATTCACTTTTCCGTTCCATTCTTCTTATATTCCACTCCTTACATTGACATATAGAAATATTTACTTTAGACTTGTACTAACGTGGAGGTCATATATTGTATATTTTACTGTTGCCATTTATATGCCCATACACCAATCACATTTTCTCTACTTATTTCCATTTCCGCGAATAATACATTTGCCTCGCCAACTTCTACTTCAGCCTGCTTGTCCCGTCGTCCTCGTTGCATTGTCAAGCCTCATGACTTTAATTCACACCACACACGCCCGACTTTCCTCGACCAAAATGTATGCGATATCATGCATAAGAATGTAAGTTGAAAGTCGATGAGAGAGTTTGAGCAACAGAAGTCATGTGAACTCTCTCTCTTTCCATGCATGCATATATGAATGACAATAGATAAGAAGATATACAACGGCGACGATGCTTTCTTCGTTTAATATAATGAACCGGATCACATGTATGAGCTGATGATACTACACTTCTACGCTGCTAACTTCAAGATCCGATCTTTAAGAAAAAAGGAAGAGGAGGGGAAACAGATGAAATGAAAGTAAGAGTGTCCTAGACTGACTCAGATCTTTTTCACTGTCGGTCTCACCGTCTACATGAACTAGTTTGAAAAATCCCTTGCAATTCTTTCCCTGACATCTGCAAGATCCCCTTTTTGAAAAAAACAAGCGTTTCTCTTGTTTCTTCTTTCGGTTTGAATTCCCTTGCACTTATCACATACGCTCTTTTAGTTAGTACAAAATGCACATACATCGCGTCCCCTGTAAGACCAGGAAAATCATGAACTCTGGTAACCATCATATAATATAAAACTTGTTATTTCAAGTTTGTCCCAAGTCATGAATAGGTGGGTCTTACCCATAAGCTCGGATATTATGGGAATGGATCAATTTCAGCTTAATGGATTGGCCTACTTTATGCCTGATCATGACTTCACGAATATATTCCTTTAATTTAGAAGATACAAAGCTTTCCCTCTCATCACACTGTCTCCGCAAGACAAAGTCATTGTCACGTTCGTGGAAAAAGTCGGAGGTGGAAGTGCAAGTGGTTGCAATAAAGTAGAGGAAGTATGCGGAGAAAGTAATGTTAGTATACAGAGAAGATATCCTTGTGTGTAACAAAATTTTCGTGCTTTAGCCAGTTGTTTTGAACTTGAACAAAGTCGTATTTCTAATAATAATGATGATTATATCCTCCATAACTGAAAAGGCAACAAACATGAAGTGGGGAGCCATCCTTATGTAAACTTCGTAAAAAGAAGGGGAGCATGGTTCTGAAAAGATGAAAAATGAAAGCGGAGAAGTGGAGATTTTCTTGCGAATACTCGTTACAATTCTCTATAGTGTCATTATTCAGAACTGCCTTATATATGCAGATGTGTTCCGCGGAGAAAGGCTAAAAGAAAGTTTGCATAGGCAAAATGCGGATTCATTCAACGAAACTGTGAAATGACTTTTGGCTCATATATGTTAATACCTACTGCCTTTTGCACTTACTTGGAAATAGTTTACATGCATGGAGCCAGGGCAGCTGGAGCAGAAAGTCAATATGTATACCCTTTCAGATGAATAGATGATGTAGGGAAATAGGGAAAACGGTGAGTTGGGAACTATTTCAGGAAAGGTACAAAGATGATTTTTCTATAAGGCGCATTTCATGGAATTGTCGTGATAAAGTCAATGCTTTCATTAAACCCTGGTTGGCTTGGCCCGACCCAAACTATTATTCAAGAATACGATAGAGAGTGCGAGTAATGCCATGTTACTTCAAATGCTTCTTAAGAAATATAGCCCACATATATAGTTGCTTTAGATTTCACCAGTTCTTGAATGGTATTTAGGATATTCATAGAAATTGATTATTTTATTAAGTATCTATTTGGTCAGCTTTCAATATATGGTAAGGGGATGAATTAATGGTATGTGTTTGGCTACAGGAGGTGTATCAAATACCATAACAAGAAGCATCTTATAAGTTTGAGGTTGGGTTACACTTCTTCGCATACCCAATACTAAAAACACTGCTGGTAATGATGACTCTCTTTGAACTTAAATTGTGCACGCATATCATTGTCTCCGTTATGTTACTGACACACGAAAACAACTAGACAACTGTTATTTGACAACTAGCTTGTTTGGTCTAACTAAAATAAGTACAGAAAAATAGTTTGTTTAAATTACTTACATTAAAAAACATACGGCAACATCTACAACATCATAGTGTTGGTAGCTTTATAAATTCTATTAAGCTCTAATTCTCTAAATGGAGAATGGCGAGATTTAGGAAACTTGCAAATAAATGTGTCTGAAACCCATACAATTCTTTCCACGAATACTTATCGAAATCCCACTGTGAAAAACTACATAATTTCTGCCTTCCAACTTGATTCATTTAATACATTTCAAAGAAGCACAGCTTTATTTAGTGTCACCAGCCAGTCTATCAGTGACTAGGGGAATGCCCTTCTACGAGAGTGAATGAAAATCCTGATCATTGTCCTTCGCCCTCCAGCAGAGATAGATTTAAGAATGAAATGAACATGTTACACAATTTCTGCATTTCCTTGTTCTTAGTCTGTCGCTATGTAGTAGTAAGCAGGGCGGCATTACATCCTTCGTGTCGTCCTCTAATATTAAGTGTGAGATGACTGGAACGGTGAATGTCATCAGTTCTTTTATTACACCCTGCTGTGTGGCTTAGCTTGTCGACTGATTCCACAAGATCATTTAGAAAGCGAGGGGATCTGCTCAATGATTTTATGTGAAGGGGATGTATTTATTAGGTGGAAAATGAAGTGGTGACTTACGTAACAACATGGTATGAGGTAGGTCTTGTTGCAGCTCACTTATTCCAACCACACATTTCTACACATTATTTTTTATTTAGCGTATGTGTAAGAAAAATCTATCTGTGCGTTCATCGGCAGTTGTGCCTTTATTTCAAATCGAGCAAGAGTGACTCATTGTGAATGATGAGGATGGGACGTGTGCAACTTTGTGGAAGTAGATTATTGCATCTAAGCTCGCTGAAGCGTCATTTTTAAAATATATTCGTACATATTAAGCTTGTCAACAACTTGAAGCCAGACTTCAGCATGGAGTCGTTTTCTAAAATATAAAATTGTTTTTACGGAAATTTTCATTTTTAAATCTTTAAAAAACCTGATCCTTTTCAACATTTTTAGGATGTCAATTTGTCCAACCTTTATTTAGAAGAAATTCACCAAGTTGGGCCTTGGGTTGACTATGGAAAATAATCATATCACTCAAATTGATATCTTAGCCAAAACTGAATCTTAATAGACTTTCCTTTATAGTGACAAGAAGACGGTAAAAGGTGTTAACAATCTATAGAAATGAATTAGAGTTCCCTCTTTCAAGCTCAGAGTTAGGATGTTTTGCTGATTAAGAATTTAAAATATCTTCATTTGACCGTTAGCTTAAATGCGAGGCCATTCACGTGCTCCAAATGTCCGCATTCGCAGAGCTATGCCTAGATGTTTGTGGTGGTGGTCGAAGCGGAAACATGTGCAGAAAGTACTGATTACAAATGTGCCATGCAGTTAATATACATATGTATGTATACATGTATGTCAACAGTTCACATATCCGCACGTCACAGTAGGTTCTGAAAGTATGCATAGAATCATACGCGATTCAAAACAATAGAAATTCCTGGAGCCGTAAATAAAATTTTCATTTATTCTGCTTCGGGTGAATTATCACCTGTTACTATATACAGTTCCTTTATGTATGTATGTGTGTCATTTTGGAGTTGTGTTTTTCGCCGTAAATGTAATTGGTAAAATACGGATGACGATCACGAGCTTGCTATAAATTATTTAGAGGACAGTTTTCAAAAGATACGTATTGTTTCTGTGTTTGCGTATTTTAGCAAAACAGTGCGGATTTTCAAGCTTTTCTTTGTTTGGAATCGGAACCTATTTATCCTCGCGTACATGTTTTCATTATCGTCTATTGAATAAAAACGACTCAAACAAAAACACCGTAATCTTCAGTTCATAAATATTTCAAAAGTCATTGAGCAATAATTTATATATAAGAAAATGTCAATCTTCTTTTATTTGATGCTTCCCTTACCAGTTTACCAATTGATGAAGCTGGATAAAGGTGAATGAAAAATGGTCTGACAATACTAAAAAGCAAACCTGCTTTTAACAGTACCGGGCTTTCCCTCTTTTTCAACCGTAGTGTTATTCTTTAAATATTTCATTTCAGTTCTTTATCAAGCATAAAATAGCAAAGTCACAATGAACTACATTACATATTGACTAAAGTGCAAACGACATTTCTAAATGTTTACAGATAACTGTGTTATATTCTCAGAGATGCAAAAACATAGTTTACACTTTACAGAAATAGCCACATGCCAAGAAAGGGAATGTGACCATTTCTTATTGTTAAATTTTCTTTGTTGCAATTGAATTTAAAGAATGATGGAAGTATGAAAATGACCGTGCAGCCGATATTTTGGTATACGTTGCAGTAACATAAATAAAATATGCATTCCAATTTCCAATAATGATGTAAACATCCATTCCTACAAAAGTAAAATATTTACGCTTGTTATCTTGCCAGAATTGGAACCTGTCAATAGGCTAGCAAACACGATAAACATCTCAAAATGAATAATAAAAATTGTGGTAAAATATGTTTATCATAAGCACATTTTAAGATGTCCTGTGGTCAGAACGAAATGAGCAAGGGAAATAATGGAACAGTGAGTCAATTCTAGTAAGAAATTGTATAAAGGCCTAGTGCTCCAGGACAATACTTTCAATACGGAGGTGAAGCTGAAATCATTGTCCAAGAATCAAGAACAACAATGTTCTACAGGCTCTAATACTTTTGAGTTCTGATGATGAATACAATTTTCGATATAATATGGCATTAAATATACTTTTTTTCTTTGCCACGATCGCATCTTCCAGTCAGAATGAAGATTGCGCGTGAACACTTTGTATGTGAAACAGTGCTAAGAGTAGCAGCAGCTCCTTACGTGCTTTCGATCAACACGATTTAATTCACTCTCAACTTGAAAGGAATAGGATGGCAAAAGCAAAAAACGCAAAAAAGAGAATGAGGGAACCTTTCCAAACACCACATCTCTCCAAACGAATAAGAACGAAAAAACGAAGAAATAACTCCTGCTGTTCTATTTTGTTGAAATGTCAACCCTCTGGTAATAAATCTTATTAAATGACTTATCTAAAAATTACGACTGCTCTTCATTTTCTTCTGATGAAATGAAACTTAGAGTGTAATGTAGTATGCGTATTATACATATGCACAATAATGCTTCTTATAAAGGAATGAATTTCTGATGTGGTTGATGACGACTACAATGTGACTGTTGTGAAGATGCGAGCATTGCAGAGCAGGGTTTTTGCTTTTCTCTTTTTGCTGTTATGCATTTCATCTCTAGAGCTGTCTCTGATTGTGGGCTTCATTGCCTACAAAAACCCTGAAGATGTGATTTCTTTACGATTTCTGTTCTGTGCGGTCTCTTTTTTTTGCGGTTGTTTCCTCGAAACTGAGTGAAATTGAAACAGCATGAGATTACCAAGGTCTGTTAATTTAATGCTGCAGAACTTAACAAAATTCTGAATTCATAACTTGCATAGTACTTTTCGGTTGTCTTAGACTGATTCCGAAATTCATACAACCTTTGATCGTTTATGTATATGTAAACGTACAGATTTTCAAATATACGTGTACCTATGTATGTATGACTGTAAATTGCAATATAGATTATTAGACTTAAACCAATTCTAACTAAGAGGAAAACGACTATCGTATTCATTAAAATGAGTCAGCATTCAAGACTGTGTGTTACATACTTAACAGTAATTATTGTTACGTAGATATGTACCTACATATGCATATGCATGAAGCAAACACTTCTTTATAAGAAATAACAACCTTAAGACTCAAGAGCGATCATGACAAAACAAATCTTACATTTTCCTGTGCATTTGGACATTCACCTCATATTAGAAGTCCAACTGCGATGCAATCTCAATGAAGGGGAAAGTAAGCAGCTGGAAGTCGCTTTTTTACTCTTCTTTATACCTAAGCATCTTTGCAATGTCGAAGCAACCCACCGACTCTCTCTGCAAGGCAGAATTGCGACAAAGCGTATAAACGACACCCAGTCTATAAGAACTAAGTGAACCGCTTTTCTGCTACTGCCACTTTGTGAGTATTATGTATACGACTTGTATAAGAACCATTAGAGTAAAATTGCAAAAATTTTAATTAAACTCACTCTCCCACATGGTATCTTTTTATGTGAGACGTAGGTTGAGTTCTAAGACCAGGTATAGATATGTATATACCTACATCTGTACAACATGGCTTTGATTGTAGTGACGATGACTATTAGTACCTATAAGTTCGACTCATTCCCCTCCACATGGTGCAGTGATGATTATAGCAAGAAAACAATCGCTTAAGCACCTGATTAGGATTTATGGAGAAGATAAAAGCGTCAGTGGTAACACCTCTAGTTTTGTGTAATTAAAATGGGCTGTTGTAAAGATGTTTATCGTGGTGTAATTGACTGCATTACGATATATTCCTACCCCAACTTTTTAGGTGTATATGCTACGCTTAATTATAAAATGTACGTACACAATAAAAATTCAGTTTCTATCATATTTTGTTCTATTGATGACAGTAATATACAGGCTATAAAGTCAATTTATCACTTTGATTTTTGGCTTCTATTGCATTGCATAGGGCTGATTTTGATTGGAATGTACAACTTATGGTGTAAGTTATCAGAAAGATTTCAATACAAAAGTATTTATTTAGTGCCTCCAGTTATTATCAATATTAATGCTATAAACTTTGATTTGACCGAATTAACACCTTTTTATCAGTTTCACAATATATACTACATCAGAAGACCACCAGTAGGCGTCCGCGAGGAATTAATTAGTCACAATAACAATAGGTTATATACATGCAGTAAATAATTGTCAAAATACTAAGTATTTGGGGAGCGTTTTCTTTATCAACTCTTTTGAATTATCCCAGTCACTGTACGATAGAATCGGAAAGGTTTTAATATTACTTACCTAGTAATATCATGACCTAGATACGTATGATTTATAAAATTAGCGTACCATGAAATCTCCCAAATAGTTATGTTGTATAGGCATGAATCATCGTCTACTTTGTCCAAAACGCCTTGTACCCATTTTGAATACTTTTCATGTGCAACGCTTTTGTTCAAAATATACATACCTAACAAAAATTTAATTTACCCTTGCTTCCTTGAATTCAATAAAAGGTTACGATATGCACAAACCATAAGTTCATTTTTCGAATTAAAGAAGCTCTGAGAATTTTACTTTGTGCTTGAGCACTAAATACCTTGTTACGTAGACTTACTGCCTATACATAGCTTGCCCTTTATGTGATTCCTTTTGGTTGAAATCCTCTAGATTTTCATGTTCTTGGCACACGAACATGTCTTAATAAACTAACTGAAATTGATTTGTTATGTTATAAGTGACCGTGTAGTGGGCTCTGGCAACAGCTTTCACAAACTTTTTTCCTTGACTTTCTCGTAATAAGCCCTTACCATTATATAACAAACCATCAGTCAAGAAAGAACGGTTGCTTTCTTCCAGCTTTCATCTTTATTGTCTTCTGTATTTCATCTTTTCCTCTACCATTCTACTCTTCCCGTGCTAAGACATATTCTGCGCGTGAAACACAAAAGCTCTCTGGTTTATTCTCTTTGTTGACTGGGATTTATGCACATACGTCTTTATATTATGTACCTATAAGTATGTAAGCTCCAGATTCAACTTTGTACACAGAGAGTGACCTCTTAAGACCAAAGAGTCTTGTTATTTGTTGCCTTAACCTTAAAAAAATCTTGCCATCGTCTTTTTATTTTGTTTCCTCATACTTTCCCTGGTCTTTGTACCATATCAAAACTGCTGCCGTAATGTAGAAAGCACTAGATATTATGTGGGTATATGTATATTCGAATATCTATTTAGGTATATACTAACTATATTGACCTGTCTTTTTTCCTCTTCTTGTAAGAGACAATACAAAGGGAAAGAAAGAAAGGACCAGCCATATTACAATTTTTGTTAGAAGGCCACTGGATGTGTGCAGTTTGTCGGAGCTGACGTCCAGCACATAGGCATTGCCATATGTACTCAACTTTGCGCACATTTTCATTATTTCATCTCTCTTCGGTCCATTTAGCTAGCATAATAGGGTGCAGACGGATTGTATGAGCATTGTATTATTGTTATTATTATTATTCTCAAATCTTGAATAGCACATATATAATCTCATTTCTATGTGTATTTTTCGCCCCTTCTCAGCTCATCACTTTCCCCCACCACAGCATATGTGTACGTAGTATGGGTACCATATATATTTCAGGAGATTTTTTGAAAAGTAGCGAGGACTACTCATCAGTCTTTTGATTCCTGTTGTTATATTACTCCATATTCGATTATTATCATCGAGATGAGATGATCAGACTTTGATTCAGATGATGATTACTAAATGAATTTAACTGTACAAAATGTATTGTAAATGGAAGAAGACCTCCAGCCAAGCCATGCAAAAAATCAGAATTGGGCATACAATTCAACGATTTAAGCACAATCTACATGCATTAAAATACCGGTTTTCCAAATTTTATGGGTATTTTTCTCCTTATGTCCCCAATTTCCATTCAGACTTTTTGTGATCCTCCCAAAAGAACACATATATAACCGTCTCGTTTTCAGTCCACTACACTAGTATGGAATAGGACATTTGCTTCATATTCCTCCTACATATTATCAAGATATTATTGCACTTTTTTGTGGGATTCGTTCAACCGTACAATATACTGCTGAAGATATTTTTATCGAAAGCATACATCGTCACAACTGTCAACCTTTACAGCTATCTTAGTCCGAGGGTTGTGATACATTGCCTGCTGTTTGTAGGCATACATATATGCACATAAAATACGTTCGTCTTTAATTCAATTGCACGCACTAAACCATATTGAGAGGAAAAAATCAGCAAAAAAACTACGTTCCTTGATGTTGTCTACATTATGCCGGTATGACAAGCCAAATGAGTAAAACGTGTCCGTGCGGATATTGTCCTGCACACATTTCCGCTCTTAATGCAAACAGATTCACTGGCAACCGGTAATAACAAGGGGCTGTAGCTGTTATATTGTATTAGCAATTGCTGCATGTAAAAAGCACTACAGTCGATTAGTTGCACTTGCAAGATGCAAGTTTCGCGTGACGATTAACATGCGATATCTATCAAAACCAAAACCAATGTTCTGACAAAAACTTTATACAAGGTCTTTTACAATAATTCCTGTTGTTTCGATCATAATCATAATGGTACAGTGTAAATGGATTGGTAGGTAAACGAAACGAAGTATTTTTAAATTCTGAAAAGCACTATAAACAATCCCAACTCCTTCATTTAATGCACAAAATATACATACTACCCGGTGTTTTGAGTACAAACATTTGCATATTTTGGGAAGCATATTATATTATATGACACAAAAGTTTCCTTCCACATCAGCATCCGCCGCTCTGGTCACCCGTTACCTTTATAATGCCACTTCATTAACTGCAACCGTGAAAGCATACTAGAGACATGTATCCTCCTAACCAGACGTTTATAAGTATTATATACAAAAATCGAAATCTAGGATATGACGTGAATGTCATTTAAGACTATGAACTACATACACAAAGTAATACATAATATTCATTCATATTTTTGATAAGGTACACCGGAAAATGAAGAGAGCACACATGTTTGTTTAGTAGACAGTAGACACAGACAATGTAAAAGAGAACAGGAGCAGTCCTGTGGCATACGGATGAGTAAAAATGAAAATGGTGTTATTTATGCATGACTACATTTACAAAAAGCTTGAGTAGTAGTCCATATACGAGAGTATGTATGTATGGTTTCTTTCGGGTCGAAATTTCATTATGTTTACGTATCATGGCGTGCGACCACGAATGGAACAATGCAAAAAGGGTTAGAAAGGGGGAAAGGGAGTGTATCATGATGATGATGACGATGAGGATAATCATAAAAAGGGTTTTGAATAATATGAAATCGAGAATTTTTTGTGCAATATTTTCCAGCAAATAGATTCCGGCTGGTTTCTGTACATACATAGTATAATAATATTTTACACAGTTCACTGTAAGAATAACATATGAATACCCTTTTTTATTCATGGCTTTGTATGAATGGAGGAAA
>JAHZNG010001977.1:0-15391 GCA_027744375.1 Orchesellides sinensis | reverse complement strand
AACACCTCTGAAAGCTGCGGAAATAAATTGAATTTGTTAATTGCTTAAAAATTCATTATTCACTTTTGATGTAATAACTTGCAGGATACGCAATTACCTTTGTGCAATATCTGTACACTCTGGATGTTTTTCTATTGTACAGCCAAGCGTTGTCAAACATCAACCAAACGTCATCCACGTACTCCCACGGATCTCGGTAGCCACCACTTTCAAGTTTCTTCTTAATCGTCGACAAGTCCATTGGTTTCTTGATAATATCAAAATAATCTGGGATTCCCAATGCCTAAAATATTAATGAAAAAATTAATTCATGCCACATTGATTTTCAAACCATCGTGAAAAACGTTTTTTACATACTTGAGGATCCACTGGTTGCTTGAAAGGAAGGGACTCGGGGTCTTGACGAAACAGTTTTTCCAAGGTTGGCAGCAACGATTGCTTTAGTTCTTCTGGCTGAAAGACTACAATTTTGTCCATTTATGAGATATTAATATTCGACAAGGTAAGTTGGAATGGGAGACTTGAAACATTAATTTTGTGCAACTTACGGCACTTTTTCTTATCTCCAGTTGAAGGGGGCGCAGGGGAAGCCATGGAAGTGGATGCGACTGATGGCGTCGTACTACTAGCAGGCGTTTTAGGGGGTTCCGCCTTAACAGTGCTACTGTTGCTATTAGTGTCCATTGGTTCTGCCGTGCTGGATGTTGACATGGGACTACTTGGCTCCTCTTTCATTTCCTCTGCAAATTGACAACAATGAATTGTATTCTTGTATAAATATTGCTATTTTTGTGTAAATCACAGTTTAGCGTAAGAGGCTTAAATACTCTAACATCAACTGAAATACTCATATGTTAACTTACTTTTGTTAACCACAGGTGTCGGTTCCGTTTGCATGGCTGGCTCGTCATTTTCAGTTTCTGATTCCATTTTAACTTCCCCGTTAACAGCTTCATGATTTGTTTCTGGAGGTTCACTCTTTATAGAAATTGGGATGTTACTAACATCTGGCTTAATATCACTTTCAATATGACTTCCCATATCAGACACTGAAGTGGGTGTTTGCTGTGGTAGCAAGTTATCGAATTCACCATTGAATGAAATACGCTTTGATGTAACTTGCTGCTGCTGTGGTTGTTGTTGCTGCTGAGGTGTTGGGGGTTGATTTATACTAGAAACAGGTGGATTCTGCTTCGGTCCATCAAACTGCTGTTGAGAAGTGCTTTGAGGAATCTGTTGAGTTTGGGGTTGTTGGGAAAACATGTTTGAAAATTGTTGATTTGTAGTTGTATGTCCAGAATTTGACATTAGATTACTGCTAGGAGATGGCTGCGGTTGAGATAGCGCACTATTAGCAGTAGACTGGATTTGCACGGGTGAAGATAATGATACAGGTGGACCAGATAAAGGAAGTCTGTTTGGTATACTTGGAGCCTGCGATCTCGGTGATGCTTGGGGAATCTGATTACTATTCAACGTAGGCTGTCTAGGCAATGATTGAGGATTCGTAGTTGGTACTGTTGGCCGCATAATATTTTGTGATGCTGTAGGTATGCTTGATTGAGGGGTAGATTGTGGTGGTTGTACAGGGGGCTGAGTAGTAGGTTGAGAAATAGGCTGAGCTTGTTGTTGTTGCTGCTGCTGAGCTTGCGCCTGTTGTTGTTGTTGTTCTTTGCGACGCTGACGTTTCTCTTCAAGCTCCTTTTGTATTTTGTAAATCTTTTCAGCTAACAAATGATAATATTCAGACCTGGAATTCGCCATTTCATACATATCGCCTTCAACTTTCTTGGCATAAGCAACTAGGTTACACATTCGTTTATCCAGCATTGCCGCCGGGTCCGGGGACGGGAATATAGCTTGCACTCTGAAAAGGTAAAAAAATCGTTGAATCCACTAAGTATGACAGGCTAATGCAACGTAAAACTACAGAGATGTACATACAATTTATGAACAAGATGGTTCCTGAGATCCGGGCTAATAGACTGATGCCACTCCTTAGTGCTTTGAACGGTTGATGCAGTTATACCGGGGGCGCTAGACGGAGGTTGCGTCCCACTTTGATCAAGCCCCAGAACAGCATTGGGGTTTCCGCCACCGGGAAATAATGGAGAAGGCGCACTACCATCAGACAGTGATTGAGGTTGTGGTGACGCAGAAGGAAGTCTTGGAGATGCTGCCGATGGTGGAACAGAAGGTTGGTTCTGTACGGACACTGGCGGCGCTGGAAGTCTTTGAGAGGGCGGACGTAGAGGTGGATTACCCGTTGGGATTCCGCCCATAGGGGGACACGTGATACCTACATATCATAAAGATACAATCGAGTTATTAATTTGTAGCATGAGCCGTTAAGTCCTGTATTATAATGATAAAGAGAAAACAGGATACATACCAAGACCTTCACAAGCCCTTCTAACTTCTAGAGGAGGAGGGGGTGTTGCAGCAGGTGGATTTTGTGGAGCAGGTTGATTTCCTACTGCAGGGGCTTGATTCGGCTGATTCGTATTGACTCTGTTCCTATCGCGTTTGAGCGGTAAACACACTTCACAGTCTCCTCTTGTACAGTGTTTCCAATGTGATATGATTTGCCTGGATGAGGAACAATGAGTAACTGTACAGTTCTTCCCTTGCTGGCAGTGTGTCATATGAGTCAAGACGTTTTTCATTGTCCGACAGTGTGGTAGCGAACACTATAAGCAATTAAAAATAATATAATTAAGAATTATACTTTATCATACAAATGTAATACAAGCAAAATTAGTTATACAAGCATACATTGTTGGGAGGATTTTCTCCATTAGGAGCTTGGCTTTCCCGTCTCTGGCATTTATGGGCGTGCAAAAGAAGCACGAGTTGCTGCTGAATTAGCCTTCGTTTCTCAGGATCCGCTGTTGCAGCTGGGGGAGGTGGAGGGGGCTGTTGCCCAGGCTGAGATGGTTGGCCAGGCTGTTGCGCAACTGGAACTTGCCCCTGAACTTGGACTGGTTGCGAAACTACCTGATTCTGGTTTGCCACTCCAGGCTGCACCATAGGACCGCCATTGTTAACCGTGGTTACAAGACTAACGTTAGACGGATTCCCCATGCTATTCGCGATGGAAGAAACCAAATTTGGAGCCACAACTCCACTTAACTGAGATGGTTGAGACTGTGCTACTTGCATGGATGACGATACAACAACATTAGGGGGAGCATTGGGATTAATAAAATCATCATTAGCTGGATACCGAGGTGGAGGCTGCATAGGTGTTTGATTCATTCCTGGTTGTAGCATTCGTATAGAAGTCGGACCACCAGGTGCATTATTAAAAGTATACGATGAGTTCATTCCTGCCATATTTTGTGCCTGATAATTCAAATCAATTCATGTATAAGCAAGTAATTTTAAAGATGTCGTTGGTACATTAAAAGTACTTATACCCCCTGTTAATAAACAATAAACAATGTGGAAAATTGTGTGGAACGATTTTGAATAAGAAACTCACCTGGCCCACCTGATGTCTCTGTGGAACCATTGTAGGTGCTAATCCTCCTGGTTGTTGACTTCTTATGCCTCTTTGCATCAAAGGACCATTCGGAGGCATCTTCCCCATCATCTGCAAGTTGTTGTTCATGACCGGTTGTTTATTAATAATTACATTCTTTGCTGCCTGCCCAGGCATCATCATCCCCTAGAAATAAATAAACAAATAATATTTTTTAAATCTCACAATCATATTTAATATCCCAACACCTAAAAACACAAATAAAAACACTAATTGCGGAATAATAATGTGTTTTCTTTGGGCTAACTTGCCTGGATAATATGTTGATGGGACTGTGTTTCCCCATTTTGCATGGGGAACTTCGGTGGCCCTTGAGCATTGGCCACCGGTTGCGACGCATTAATGAGAATCGTCGACGTGTTTTGCGGATTGGGTGACGGTGCCACGGAAGTCGTGACATTTTCTAAGTTGGGCCACGATGACGACGGTAAAAATTCTAATTCATCTGGAAGATGTCGTTCCAAATCTAAAGCATCCGTACGGAATAAATCTATACAAACAATAAAAAATACACACGTTAATTAATCTATCATCCTTCAATTGCAACAACCATATCCAAAAAAACACACAATCCTCCTTCTCCAACCTTACACCTTAAAGTCCATATATATTGTTCTTCTCTCATATTTATGTCCTCTCTTCCCCATGAAATTGTCAAAGCACACGGAATAAAAAATTAGCCCAATTTTACTTTTACTTTACCTATCGACGGCTTCTCACGTCTCAACCTTTTACGTCGATTGCGACTCATTGTTCAATGCTTTTTACTACGTTTTAACACACCAAAATGTGACCTTCCTTACGTCTGTCCTACTTTCAGCGTCACTACAAATTTTTAACTGATGTCCCTACACTTCCTTTCAACTTCTTCATAAAAAACCTTCCTGCACAATTAAACCCTGTCTCGACTCTATCTAAAGCAGTTAGCACAATTTTACAGGAAGTTATTATTCTTCCAAACACAATCAACAATGGTGACCTTGATCAAAACACAAAACTACTTAAAACCCAAGCTACCAAGGCAGTTAATATTCTCTAATTCTGATGTAACTACGACACAATAATTATTCAATCTTTACCAATCAAGGTTAACTTATGACTTAAATGTTGCTCCGTAATAAGTGATAAGCTTTAAATATATATGAATCATATTTACACAACTTAAGCCTATTTCCAAAAATAATGTAAAACTAAACTATTTAAATCTTAAATTACGTTTCAATTCAAACTACTACGACTACTTTTTTCACTACACTAAATCACCTACCCCAAACCCAGAACAGCTGATCAATTAATTAAATACGCTTGCTTATTACTCCCAAAGGCCTTTACTAAAAATTACTAGTCCTATGCCTCAAGTCCTCCTTAGTAGTCACACACGTCAATAAAAAACACTAATTTTCATGAAAATCTTAATTGCTTCCTGCGATTCATTCCTCACAAATCAAAAACGTCTTTGTTGATCGCCGACATAAACAAGACTGGCAGAGTGACACAAGACAAAGTCATTTAGAGCAATGCTAATGCTAATGCTAATGCTTTCCAGCTTCGATTCTATGTTCATACTAGCCAAACTAGCGTCATGTCATCATAACAAATGTTGTACTTTGTTTTCATACGCTCCTATCAAATCACAGCATAGCTTGGGTCTTATCAGCAGCGTAGTTAGCTTGGGTAGACCGTAGTTGTTTTGAATTTCAAAATGAGCGCGCTATTCCCCCCACGTGGTATTTCGATGGGAACTTGTGAGCCCTGCTATCAGTTGCGTTATCCTTCCCGTCCAGTTTAGTGTCTCGTTTGTCAGTCAATTGAGTCATTGTGTCGTGTGTGTTTGTTTAGTTGTGTAGGGATTAGTTGCTCAGCTGTTTTTTTTTGTGGGCGATTTTTAAATAAGTTGTTTAAATTAAAATTTAGTTAGTGTTGGGAGGGTTTAAAATATTGGAATTTGGGGGGGATCAGGTGTGCTTTGTAGGAGGGGAAGAAGTTGTATTAAAATCACTGGTGTGTTTTAATTTAAATGTTAAAAGTGAGAGAAACGATGAGGACTCGCGTGGAGATTTTTTTGTGAAGGGGCAAGGGTTTAAAAGGTGTTTTGAGAAAATGGGCAGAAATGTAAGGTAAGTGGAAGTGGAGTAATAAGGTAATTATTCAAATCAGTTTTGTTGTAAAGTAGGGTGGTTTGTTGGGGGTTGGAAACGGTGAATAAATGAAGGGGGAGGGGAGAAGTTTATTTTGGGGGATATTAGTTGTAAAGGTTGATTGTAAATTGGAGTATTATATTATAATGAAGATATGTGTTTTGGTTTGGTTTTCTAGGATTTTTGCTGGATTGCAAGGGGATTCTTAGAAGGTTATGATGGCGTTGTCTTATTTTAGAGAGAGAAAGGTAATGAGATCGCAATGAGTGAATGGGGATTAGGTTTATTTAGGTTTATTTTCTGGGGGACAGGTGAAATAATAGAAAGAAATGTTTAGGTGTTGTGTTTTGTTTGTCTGGTTGCAGGTACCTGTTGGAGGAGGAGGTAGCTAAATAAAAAATACTTGAGAAGAAGGCGCGAAGTTAATGTGAACAGAATGGAAGAAGATTGATTGTTTTTAAAGAGTGTATACCTTGACTATCATTTGGGGAGGTCAGCGGGTCATTGAGTCTGGGCCGCTTGTTAGGCGGCCCTTCTATCTGATCTGCCATCCTCACTTCATATTCCTCGATCCGTTCCCGTACTCATTCGTTGGTGACTTTGGAAATAAAATTGAGTATTTGAAGTGTTCTTGTAGAACGTTAAATACACTGGGAAGTTGATGACTTTTGACAGACTGGACAAAGCCTGTTGATTTTTTAACGATTGAAGGCAATGTAAGTCTTTTTTTAAATTTATTGAAAACTTAACAATTGAATTTGTTAATTTGCTTGTTCTTTGTTCTAGAAAACTGTTTATTTGCACTCTTTTTTCTAGTTAACCACGGTATGGGAAATGATTTCACTTCAACACTGAATCCAAGCATTATACAACCTATAGAAGGTAATATAAAGAAAAAAACGCAGTTGTTAAAATTGAAATGCACATTATAATTTTTACATGTCCAGGGTTTTTAATGGTTAATTGATGTTTTGTTGTACTTGCATTTCAGTTATGGTGATGTTACATGGTGAAAAACGGTTAACGATCAGGTTGAAGCTAAACACCTTACAAATATAGAAACTTCAACACAAACAAAGTGTAATCAGTTTTTTACTAAACAATTGTTATAGATGCGTTGTTTCATCAGTTCTGGAGTCCAGTTATTGGTTATTCTGAAACAAGAGACACAACTAGTGATATCACAACTACCAAACTACAACAACAACTACACAACAGAAAAGTGATGTAACGTAACACAATGTAAGGTGTATATGTGCAGTTTTCCTTTTCTCGCTTATAAGATGCTGATAAAGTAAACTCTGAGCTTGGTTGAAATATATTGTAATGTACACAAAAATTTTTGGTTTAGAGGGGCCAAGGAAAAAATGGATTTTTTCAACTGCTTTTACCAATCAAGTTTAATGATGAGAGGTCGTTGAAATCGCCTGGAAAGAAAAAGACGAGTTAACCAGTGCTCAGAGAGTTACAAGTCTAAAAAAGTACCGGAGAATGTTTTGAAAATGTTTGTTAAATTTTTGAAATCCTCTCAGTTTGTCTGACTTCTGTGGCCCGAAAAACCAAAATGGCGTTTCACATACCGAACCTACAGACGTTGCATAAAGGGTTGGCATTGGTCCGTCTCTCTAGCTCCACCTTTCCTTGGGCTGCTGCTGGGGATTTGTTGTTGGGGAACACGTGCCCACGCTTGGCTGTAACACCTCTCAAATCCAAGCAGTGTTGTCTCTGTTGTGATTCTCACTATGTATTTGATATCCTAATGTAAAGTTTTTCCCAACTGTAGAAGATAGTGTGTGCAGTGTAACCAACAAGAATGACTGGGGTGTAATAATCTGAAGCAAGTTTGTGTTTGTTGCTGTACTTCATTTCGGGATGGAGCGCTCGAAATCCTCAAGTATATATGATGCTTTAGCAGGAGCAATGATAATCACTGTAGTGCAACTCTGCATCTGAAGTCTTATATGCCTGCTAACACAAGAAATATGAATGAAATGAACCCAAATAGTTACCTCTGCGAGAATCAGATACATAGTATGGCGAAGCAAAAGAAATAAACACACAAGTGAAGATTACCAAAAACTATGAGATCTCAAGTAAATCTTCCAAAAGCATATACGTATGTGTAAACTTCTGTTTTAGACTTCATGCATAAGTTGTATTGTGAACCAGGTATTCATGTTTCAGTCAGGATCACTTGTCTTTACATGTAGTCCCTATCAGCAATATCCCTCCGTATGATACGGTTGCATCCTTTTGGATTAATTCTCTTTAAAAGGGTATTTTACTACAAGTAAAACTGTTCTTACTTTGTATAGCATAGCTTGGGTAAGGAGTAAAGAAGGACTAAGGACCAATACCGATTCTATCTTTAAGCCTCTTTCTCTCCGGGCTTGGAGTTTTTGGTTCTACAGCTAAATGCTAACTTGCTGTTGTTTGTACTTTTTTATCATGTGTGGTATAGAAATGCTCTTCTGGCGATGATGACGAGGAGCCGGATTGATATGAAAATCAGCATCTTTTCAAAACAATGGGTATTACTTTCTCACCTTGTAAATCGAAACGTCAGTTTTCTACGAAGATCAATATACCGCTTATTTACTGTAGTGATGCTACACCTAACCTTCTTGTTTCAATGAATATTTGCCAACTGCAAATGGTGAAGGGTGATTGTACCGCCTTATATATGATTGCGTCTTTTAAATTTAGATGAGTCCAGTAATAATGAGTACATACAGAAATAATGAACTACCTAAACATTTGTTGTCAGACATTGTGACATATCCAAATTTTGTTGCTGAACCCAAGAATTTGAGCGCCATTATATTCGACAAGTATCTCCACGTATTGTTACGCGTATAGTAACTTGCTAATATTGAATATGGTCAGGTTCAGAAGAATTCAAGAAAGTTTCATGGCCTCAAACAAATATTTTTTCCGGATAGTTTTCATAATGTATAGTGACATGAATTTATGGCATTAAACTGATGAGTGTATGATAAATAATTTATGATTAATTCGAATAGTTTATGATTAAAATGTGCGATTTAACACATGATCCTTCATTCGATTTAATCAAAGGTAAATTATGAACGAAATAACACGACGAAAGCAATTTTGTCATAATATTCAATTTTAAAAGTATTAGATTTATTCATTTATCATACGGCCTACAACAATGCTTACTTAAAGGCTAACATCAATTATAACAATGATAACAAATTATAACAGTCTAACCTAAATAGTCAGTGAAGATTTGGCGAGCGTATAATTCTATTTCATGAAATTTCATGTAATTTCATGAAGTTTCGAAACAAACAAAGTTGTACAACATGCATGCATTATTTATAGCGTGTGCTTGTTATATAGTAAACATAGCATTTACGTATTCGATTCAAACTAACAGATCAATAACTCCAACAGAGCGTTCACAACTCCATAAGCTTAAGTTAAATTACATACATCAAATCAAGTACTCAGAAAAGCTATCATATTTCTGACAGAAGTAGGGGACTCTAGAAACTGCGACACGATAACGTTACGTTACAATGGGTAACTATGTAGATAAGGTTAATAAATCACTCACAACGAGAATATCACCCTTAATTTCAGTTAGTAATAATCACCAAATCTTCATCCGAATCTGAACGCGTATATTTGCGAAAAATAACGTGATGATGGTACTTAATATGTAACTATAAGATTATAATAGACTAAAAATCGCATTCACGGCATTAATTTTAAGTACTAAATATTGATAGAAATGAGCCACATAGCAAATAATTTATCAGTTAGTCTAAAAATTTGCTTCACTTAATAAATTATGTCTCATTTAAGAGACTTGAAATGCTCCCGAGTCCATCAAATAACGTTTTATGCGTACCTTCTTTGATCACAGGAATTTAAACTGAAGACGAAAATAGTTTCAAAAAATGCATTAGTGAAAAACAATATAATTTCTACACTTACCTACCTACCCTATCCTAACTTAAATACCTACAATACTTGTAGCTAAAATCATATTTATTTAATAGCGTACCGGAACGTTACACGGTAATCGGAAATAACTCTGACTCTACGCATCTTTCATCAAATATCATCATCATTTGCAACCTGATTACCAGGAAATGCAATGTTGTTCCTCCCGGATTCCATTCCGCACCGGTCTATCGCCATTAATGGACGCATCGCAGTGCGTAGACTCAAATAAAGCTTCGGGAACAAAATCTCCTGCTGTGCCAAAAGCTGCTTTACTCTGTGTCGCTCTGTAGGAGCATCAAAACAAGCAGGGCAATTTTCAGGTATAATAGGAAGACCTCTACTCTCGGCAAAGTCACGCAATGACTTCTCTCGAACATACACAAATGGTCGTATAACCCGAAGATCTCCTTCCCTATAGCAGTTAAAAAACCATTGGTTGACAACTCATTGAATTTCGAAATTGCAATGGGATGCAATAAGATACATCAATTTTAGTATGACAATGTACTTACTTGACGGTATATGAAGCTTTCATTGTCCTCATTAAACCGTTATGAAATATTGACATGAGGAAGCTTTCAGCAAGATCATCGAGGTGTTGACCTGTAAATTAAAAAACAGGGATACATTAGTTTAAATTATTTCCAGAAAGCGAATACGAAAACGTTAACGATTGAACAAAGTACCTAGAGCTAAAACATTATAACCGTTTCTTCTAGCACATGCATAGATACGTCCACGCTTCATACGACTGCAATAACTACAGATGGAAGTTACATTCTCTGGTCCTTTTTCCATTGCAGCTGGCATGATTTCCTGTTCTTCGAAAAAATATGGAACACCAAGTGATTCCAAATACGGAATTAAAGGTCTAGGATCATAACCACTATGCTTAGGATCCACCGTAGTAGCACCAAAGGTGAATGATACTCCATTTTTCGCCATCACAAACTGTAGTTGTTTCATGGTGTGCAACAAAGACAACGAATCCTTTCCTCCACTGAGACACACCAAAATCTACATAAAATACATTAGACATTGACATTTTGATTTAGCTTATTTAGATAAAAGGAAATTAATGAACTGATAAAAAATAAAAATATGTGGACATACTTTATCTCCGTCTTTAATCATGGTGTATTCCTTGAGAGCCTGAAATACGAGCAAAACAAACAAAAAATAAAACAAATGCTAATCCTTAATCTAAAACGGTTTGTATAGTACAGGTACAACTTACAGTTAACGTTGGTTTTAAAACATTTTTAGATGGACAATGCCACTTAGCAGGACGTTTGGCTTGCTCATCATTATTTTTAGCATTTGTCTCATTTGCATCTCTTTTTATGAAACAACATCCATTGGCATCCTTACAGTTATTCTTTTTCTTTGCGTTTGCATTTTTCTCTGTTTTGTTAGTTTCTTTATTATCAGCATTTGAAGAGGTTAATTCTGACGATAAATTTCCATTGATAGATTCTGACTTTGATTCTGGGCTTGGAGGGTTGTCTTGTTCTTCTTTGGTATCGGAACGTTTAAAGTTTAGAACTTGTCCACTCAATGTACGTGCCCTTTTTTTTAAAGCCTCTATCTTTCTATCCTTAGATGTAAAGCTATTAGCTCGTTCTCGACAAGCATCATCCATTCCTTGTTCCACCTGAGATATCACTCCTCGTAGTTCAGACTTTAGTTCGTTCGCTATCTCATTAGTTACTCTTCTCATAGCAACTTTCACCAGTTCATTTTCAATCGCCTGTGAATTGTTTGAATGGGTAGGACTGGCAAGACAAGGGGATGACTGTGGCCCAAACGAGTTGACATTAACCACTGTTGCAACTCCTGGTGACTGGGTAGCTGATGACGGAGGATATGAAGATACCGTTCCAGCAGCTATATTTTGAGTGTAGGATTGATCAGGAATAACTGAGCCTGCAGGTTGATTGTTGTAGCAAGGTACAGGACTTGGTGTCATTACAGGACTGCACAGGTGACCCCACGCCGGTTCATTACCACTAACAACTCCAGAATCTGAGCTTACTGTGTAATTCTGGAACGCTGGGCTAGGAGAAAATGGAAAGCTTGTAGTATCAAAAGCTTGCTGAGACCAATTAGTGTTAGTCTGATTGACAGGCTGTGTACATTGATTGGTAAAAACAGAAGATGGAGTATTTGGTGGATTGGAATATTGATTTGTTGGATAACTATAGGAAACCTGAGACGGGGTACCCGAATATCCATTGTATCCACCATTGCAAGGAAGAGAATTCGATTGCTGAACGCTTGCAGAGATCATGTAATTTGCAGACTGATAGTTTTGAATTTGCATGCATGGAGCATACTGCTGGTCAACACTATTGTGTCGACTTAACGCATCCTGGCTCAATATTTCTTGATTCAGACTTGTTGTAGATTCAGTTCTTGAATATATGTATTCATTACTAAGCGCTACGCCATTATTCCCATTTACTGCATTTTCAGATACAACGTGGGCGACACCGTTCGGAATCGAGTAGTTATTCTGCATTCCATCAGATACAGTCGAGGATTCGCTTACAGAGCTAGTTTTGGTATTGTGGCCAGCCTTTGAATCATTGGTGGCAGATGCAAAGCAAATAGACGGTCCAGTCACTGTAGTTCCTGCAGCCATCAAAACCTCAGGATCACTATCATTCTCATTACTAGAACAGTAAAGGTCACTACAATTACTGTGGAAGCTTTCTTCAGACTTTGACAGGTATCTGGCCGGGCTAATATCTCCTTCTCCCCAAGGGGATTGTATCAACTGATACGGCACCGAGTTTGGATAAAAATTAGTCACAAATTGACGTTCCTCATCAGTTGAATAAGTCCGCACGCGGAATGGCTTAGGAGACTGTACAGAGATGGGTTTGGCATTAGCATTAGCATGATGAGAGGTCAAGATCTCCAAAGCTTCGGATGGTAACATGAACCATTTTAAGCCAGATGACGCTGAGTTAAACATCAATGACTGATCAGGTAAAGTTCTGCGCTTGCACAACTATAATAAATAATCCAAAAAATTGTGTATTTAGTACTTCGTTAAACGCAGCAATACAGTGGATGTCACATTTGTAGAACTTTGCTACTTAAGCTTACATTATGGGCATTGGTAAGAATAGTCTTTGCCTGTTCCAAGCATTCTTTATAGTTTGGGTAATCCTCACTACTGTTTCTCTGCCTTTCCTTGTATCGGATCCCCTCCGTGTCAAAGGTAGCCCAGCTCAACCATTTTCGATTGTGGTAAACCTGTAATGAAGTTCGACTCAGTTATTTTCAGAAACATTAATTATGGAGTATTTAGAGCTATTTTTCACTTACATTGGTAGAATGATGATGGAATTCTCCTGTTTCTGGGTTGCATGTGTAGAGCGGAAGCAGTTTATATCCTAAAATATCAAAATACTTTATGAACAACTGAGTAATTTAAATACATAACACCCATTTACGAATGTTTGTGGTATTACCGTGCTCTGCAATTAGCTGCACCGCCTCAATTACATAATCAGCCTCCTGTGCTGGGGTATGATAAGGGATAGACAGTCTTGTAAACCCTGGGCGGAATACTTCATACGCTGAGCCCTCCAAATATCGTCTTAAGTGATTGCGATCTAAGCGGCTGAAAAATTAAAATAATAGGTTGTCCATATAACTGCAAAATTCATACACACAGCAATGCCACATGTAGTATTTTCATAACATTCAATAACTTTTACATTCAATAGTAATCCCAATAATAGGGTGTCCATATAACTGCAAAATTCATACACAGCAATACCACATATGTAATGTTCCATAACATTCAATAACTTTTTAATTCAATAGTAATGCCCGATTCTACAAATACGCAAAATAACTTGTTTGTAAAATTCAAAGAAGTCGAGTATAATTTAACATAATTTCATCTATGGTTAGTATCTCTGGTTTGACTTCAAACTATTTCCATTCCAGAAAATGAATAAAAATGCCTCGTCACTACACTACTTACCTATCTTCAAGTAGAAGGTTTTCATATTCTCGAGCAAGTTCAGTACTAATTCCTAACAAATTTTGTCCATAGGGCCCGGCACAGGCACAACCTCCTCTAGCTTGTATTCCAAACAAGTCATTAAGCAGAGCAACCACAAAATTGTGATGTAAATAAAGTCCCTGAAAGCGAGGTTAATACATGATTTAACACTGGATACCCAATTACTTTTTTTAAATTTAAATAAAGCCTTTTTTAATTTAGATTTACCGTTTCTATATTCTCTATCAAAAATGAGAGAATCCCAATCCTGGGGTGGCTAGATGACCCAAGGAGTTTAATTTCAGGGCGTTTAGACCATTCTGAACAAGCTTTCCTAAAGGAATAACAACTGAATAAGTTACCATTCATTACATTTGTTTGTTATAACTTTGTCAAATGTCCTTACTTAGCAAAGGCCGATTCCTTTGCGACAATATTCCCTGCACCAATTGACTCTTTCATCCGAAAGACCAAGCCTAATCGAATGGATTCAACGATTGCTGGGGTGCCACCTTCTTCGCGATATTCAATATTCTATTCCAATTTCAGTAATAGACGAATTAATATAAAATAAATGTTATAATGGACAGATCTAGAAATTACAAGTAAGTTGGTATTCTCAGCAACCTGTAGGTATCGATGTGAATCCTTTGTTACGAAGAAAACTGTCCCCCCTCCACCGCCATCAGGAATGGGATTCTCAAAAACAGATTTCTTGGCAATAAGGACACCTACAAACAAAGCATTGAGTTAGTCTATTTGACATCTAAGATGGAACATTTTCATACATAAAACGCCTACTTCGGTCCTTCACTCCCTCAGCAGTTACTTCTTTAAGTTTTTCCTCTAGAAACTTAATGTCGAACGTGCCTTCGCATGTTTCTGGAATGTATATCATCTAAATCAAATTGAACGACGACAATGACAATGACACATGAGAAATGGCACTTAATTTTTTTATTTAACGCATATTAATTCTATAGATAGTACCTTTGCACCAGCATCTCTCCATGGGAGAATATTAGAATGATGCTCGTAAGGTCCTATGAAAACTACTGGAGCTGGCCTATCCGTTCCTCCCATTACAGCATTAATTAACTTATGTATAGCCGCAGTTGCTCCAGACCCACAGAAAATTACTGCATCGTGCTCGGAAGCTCCAACTGCGTTACGAATAATGTCCTTCGCCTCGTGTCTACAAACCATTAATAAATTATTATAATTCTTCTGGTAACTAAAGCTGAAAACCTGGATTGCATTCGAGACGCCATTATTTCTCACCTGAACATAGTAGTCTGCGATGACGTCAGTGTGGAAGTAGTGTGAGTATTTCCATAGTAAGGCAAAACATGGTCTCTTATGTAGTCTTCAATACATCTTAATGGCTGACCAGAGGCTGTGTGATCCATATAGACACCTAAGGAGTAATTTAAAAAAGTTATTGTCTTTTTTCACAGTGACGCATATAATATGTACATAATATACCACCAAAGTGTTATTATAATTATAGACGATAAGAAAACTCAATTCCTCCTTCGCCCATTTAATGTGATCCTTTCAATGTTCATACAAGATTTTGTACATACTATATACCACATCAAAAGCATTAATCTCGGTGTAATGTTCTTTGTCATGACAGTAGTGCATATTGTACACGAGTGAACTTTTAAATTGAAATCGGTTACAATCTTAATGGGATATATGTAT
>JAHZNG010001976.1:0-11248 GCA_027744375.1 Orchesellides sinensis | reverse complement strand
ATCCTTCCTTATTTGTGCGAACGCCTTAATTAAAACATCTTCAACCTATTTACATTCAATAATCCTGGAAAATTTTTGCACAACAAGGAAATCCTTTCTATTATTTGTCTTTGCAACATTGTAACTGCATATAGCTCTTTAAGTTACTGCAGCATAATTTAGTATGAACCATATATATTTTGTAATATTGTAGTGAGTTAAATGCTTTCGTATCCTGCTACATTTTTTGCGATAACTTCACAGGATGTTTTTATGCAGCATAACAATACAAGGCCCGGTGGTTGGTGAGGTAGACAAGAAGCAAGTCAAGGTCGACCATACTCTCCTAAAGATGACAACAATTATGGAAGTAGGTCTAACTATCTGTTGTGGTCCTCAAAATTTACCACTATGGCTATTGTTATATTGTTTGCTTATCTTAGTGATACGCATTTAAACAGGCAGTAAATCCAACAAACACTCTCGAAAAGCATGCGGCAGTACATAAATGACAACCTATTTATTATACGGATCAAGAATTCCATATCCCACATAACATGCGACACGCACGCACAGACATGTTTTATAATTTTAATCTGATTCCTTTTTTGTACGAGAATATTATTTTGAGCATTTTAAAACATAAGTGTGATGTGAACCTTGCAAATGGATATTCATTGTCACTTTTTAGCATATTAATCTATACAATTGTGGAGCTATATACCGGAAGTGAGATAAAAATGGGACTTTGTTTACAAAAACTTCCTACACTTAAAAACTGGCGTTCTGGTAGGTTATAAATTTAAGGTTTTCAGATATGCATATAAGAGTCTTCTTACCATATCAGCTATATCCGCCGCGCTGCTGAGCAGCAGCTTCCGGTCACCAACCGGTGGAATAGGCACCTTCTCCTTGGCGTTCCGCACGGATAGGGCGATGAGAACAGAGCCAACGGCATCGTAGCCCTTGTAGACCACTCTCAGGATGGAAGTCATGATTAATGTGAATATAGCATTAACAACTGGAAATACAAAATTCATCATTTCATTAGACATCATACAAACAATTCATCTTGATTTAAATTTATTCTAATAGGATTTGAAGAAGAAGAATATTTTGCTGAAATTTATGAGGAAAGTTATACATGCAGGTAAATTAGTAAAAAATATAAAACTGTACAAGACTTAAATGGCGACATAGCTTAAGTATGTTGCAAAAAAGCAATAGCGAATGGTTTTTAGAAACACGTAGTTGATCCGCAATAAAAAATGTCATGCATGTGACGAAGCAGTTAGTAAGTTATTAAAAAGTAGTTTTTGATTGCGAACTTTCAAACAAAAGGCGTATCAAACCGTGTTTTAATCTCCCATCGTCCCTTCATTATGTATGCGAAGGCGATGGGCGAGCATGATTTCAACATCAGCTTAAAGCTTTGAGACAACGCTTTTCAATTTGCAACGAGACATTTTTTTAGAAACAAAATAAGAAACCTGCTATGAATACCACAACGAAATTTTAAATTGTTTTTTCTTGTGCAACTGTCAATATGGGGACGGATCTCGCGACAAGCCCAGCATTTAAAAGAGGGTCCCTTCTAATATTCNAGCCCAGCATTTAAAAGAGGGTCCCTTCTAATATTCGTTGCGTTTAGAGCAAGAGTGTAAATGCCAGATGCGTAAATGATGTGACGGTGACGTTGCACTTATTTTATTACAGGTAATGTGTACATATGTGGTTTTATATTACCAAATGCATTGATTGAGCTATTGAGCACCATAGCCTAACTTAAATTCGAGATTAGGTTTTGTAAAGATTCAATTTATTGATGCATGAGGCGTTCTCATTAGGTATTAAAATATTTTATGTGGGCTACATTAAACGTTACCTAATAAAAAATTCATGCGTCCCCACACAATCATCAACCGAACGTGATTGCGCAACCAATCTTAAACCATTTCGTCGATTCGCTATTTATGACTGTTGTGCAATGATAAAAAAGGGACTCTGTTTAAGCCTTATTTTGAATTTGCATTGTTATAAAGTTATTTTTAAATGAGAAGAGAAAGTGCCCGAACTCATACAAAAGATCACAAGGGGCCAATTCCTCTTCCGTAATTATCACTTTTCATTTGATATAATCTTCGAGCAACTTAGTTAAAGCTATTTTCTTCAAATGCCTAAGTTTCTTTTTGTAAAAAAGGGTTGAGTTTGAGATTGGATGCGTCATTTAAAAGATTAAACATAATCGGCGGGTGCTATCCAATATCCATAGGAAGATTATAGGCTACCTAAATGTGAGTTAACTTGTTTTGGAATACCTTTGAATTACTAGTGGCGTGCAGAACTGAAGAAATCTAATCGATAATTCGATTTTGTGTCATGTCAGCTAATAAAAAATTAATCTTTTTAAAACTCATAAGATGAGACATCTAAAATTGTCTCTCGCGCAAATTCTTCCATGAAAATATTTTATATGTACAACAGTACAATTACGCATAAATTTATCCACCTATTCTACATTCGTACACGCAAATGGAGATGCATATTAAAAGCAATTTACCCACAACGATTGTATCTTTGAAAATTAAACAAGTTGGATTTGAAGCTTTGAGTGGCATCATGCATGAAACTATACGAATTTTTAGAATAATTTAGTAATTTCATAATCATAATTTTACGTGGTGTGCGCACATCAAAAATTGGCCTATGGACATCATCCACCAACACCACAACGCAACATGGCTGTAACATTGAAAACAACGAGTAGTCAAGATCACTACCACAACTTCTTCATTCTAAGAAACACAAATATTTCAACGACATGTTCAACGCTCATTTAAGCTACCAGCGTGAACAGGATCCTACAGACATTTGTAAAAATTTACAAGATGCATACAGCATTTTTGTAAATTACCAGGTGTAAATATCAGAGGCAACATAAAATGCATCATTCTCAACCAAAATCAACCCCATGTGCATGCATACGCATTTGAAAGATAGTAGAAGACATTTGACTTTAAAAAATTAAGATATGCACAAAGTATGTCCATTAAAAAATGAGAAAACATGTGCGTTAAGGTGTGTACGCAGATACGAACAAAGCGAATTACCATGTTTTTCTGCAGATGCATTTTTTACTTTAATATGTATGCATGCTGCATACCTAATTGTCACTCTGTACTTAGTAATAAGGATTATGATGATTATGTGTGTATGAGCAGTGCATCATCTCTACGTACACATGGTTCTGAAGTAGAGAGTGAATCCAAAGAGTTCAACTTGACCTGTATACAACGTATACCTGAGCGTCCTGCCTGACCTGATTTGCACGAGAAGGCGTCCAATCAAGAATGGGTCAAGCTCGCATGTAAAAACACATGTGTGTAGCATTCTTTTTATTATGAATCCTTTAATGGAATTTTTTAAATGTGACTGTGCATCAAAAACATAGAACCTTGCCGTACCCTATCAAGTCTCTCAAGCCTGACTAAATATTTACAATTTTGTTTCTTTTTTAACAGTAGACGTATACATAAGTGTTAGGTATGTATATTATGTAAAAATCTTGATTCCAGTGTTTCAACACTGGCCCTTGAAAATGTGGCCCTTTGAATCATTCAACTTTGCCAAAAATAATTAATTCATACAGAGTGACCACTCTTTTATTCACTTTTGGACGAAGATATTTTTAACGCGTAAATGTAATATCACAATAGATATGTTGATGCATTAACTTTGGTAATTGATAAACCACATCCTGACTTTGTTGCAGTTATCGTAGCCAGCCAAATGAGGCACTTGGTTTGGAAATAACTGGCATAAAGATCACCTAGATTTTGTTTGACCTTTGATACCCAGCTGATAGGAGATTGGTATTTTTATGTCACACTATGCATTACGTTTTAATTCTTCAGTAGACCTTGTTGCTACTGCAGTAGACAAAAACCACTTCAATTACTGGTTTTTATGTAGTTTATTTTTAACGATTCACAACTGAAAGTTAAGCATGTACTATGTTCTTTTATTAACATATGCATCAAGGCTTATCTTTAAACTGTGTACTCATTATAGCAAATACAATGTTATGTATGCATTTGAATATTACCTCAAGTGCAAGTACGGCTCAAAGGTTAAAAGTCTGAAATGCGTTCGGAAACACTTAAGCTCGTATACTTTGACTGTGGCCATGTGCGTAAACAAATCTGTATGTCTTTAGTAGAACAAAAATATTCTACCGGTTTAAGTTTGGCTGACACCACATCTTTTCAACATTATTCCTTCCTTCCTGTAATCAAGGAAAATGTTTGCTTGACATAGATTCTTTCAAAGGAAGGGAAACGTATCTTACTTACTTAACTTGCGAATTGTATTAATTGGCGAATGTCGTTTCATTATTTAGAAAATTTATAGAAAAACGTCAATCTTGGTAACCTTGCCCTACATGAAATTTAAACTATGAGGAACATACGACGGTATGCCTTTCTTCATAAAGATTATAGCGACAACCGGCAAATAAACGATGAGATGATGAAATTGATTATGCTAGTATGCTGCCTGATCTGATGTTATGTTATGCAAAACGTAACGTGATATGCCTATTTAAAAACAAGGAATCTCTGTCAGTCAGATTTTATGGATCGTAAACATTATATTATGGCATGATAGAATACTACATACGTACTACTACGTACAAATGTGTTGTAATATTTGTTGTGCAGGGATCCTTTTTATTTGCCAAATTGATTCATATTGGCTCAACTCACTTCTCAGTAGCTTTTATGACCGCTGTGGATGATACAGAACTAACAAAACGACTAGGCAATCTATAATTTTTAACAATGAAAGATGAATCACTTCCTTTACTAAAACTGGCCATGATTTACATACAAAAAATGCATCTGAAATGTGATTCAATAATTATTGCATTCGTATATATGACTGTTCTTGTAACTCACACCATGAGTTAATACAACCCACATGTTAACTTAAGACTTAAACTCGCTTTATTAGCCTTTACCAATTTGTTAAGATCTTTTAAGCGTGATGTACAGATATGCAACCTTGACTTTTATATTTAGTCTTACGCAAGGGATATGCGTAATATTAATGTAATACATATACTGACCTATGTATGTATATGTACTTAGTTAAGTATATGCTGTACTTCATTCAATGATCTGCTCGGTATAAAAAATATTTAACATATATCGTAAACGTTTTAAACTGTTGTCGTAATAAAATGTAACTAATGCAAAGTAATTATTTCCTAACTATGTTTTTCTAGTTTGAACGAGACCTTGTGGTCGAGCTAAAAGTGAATGATTATTATTTTGATTAATTGTTTACTTTAAATATGACTTTTTGGCAATCAGACTTCCATTTCTACGCACTACCTGCTTTTATGCATCTATGTATGTGCTATGCTTACCTTTCACATAAATGTACGGTAAGAACAGACATCGATACGATTATTAAGGCTTCTCCTTGAGTCCGTTATCAACAAAATGACACATGACCTCATCTCTTTGGCAGATCAGTGTTTTAATTTAAATCAACCAAAAAACTTCACTTATCTTCTTAGTTTTTTGTCCATTGAACCAGCCAAGCCAAGACACTTTGAAAAATCCTTCATTTTGAAACTACATATTTTAAAATTTAGTTCAAGAAGATGCTAGCCTTTCTACTTTTCTGTATCCTTTGCAAAAAAAAACTTAAATGTACATGCAAATTTACTCGTTGACAATAATAACATGACTGTCATGTCTCAAAACATGTAATATAATCCAACTCTCATTCCCTTTTCGCTAAATTCCAAGTTTTTATCTGTCACTGCTAACAAAACAATGAATTCAAGCGTGTTATAGTGAAGCGGATAATCATGTAATTCTTAAATTTTCTCCTATGCAGGCCAAACACCAAAACTGCATAACGTTTAAAAACGCGAAAATTGTTTATCACGTTTTACCTCTAATATATTTACTATGAATGAAAGAACCGCAAACAATTTAATTGTTCATATGCACAATACTTATGTATTTCTTGTTTCTTGAATGAAGGCTATCCACCAAACATTTAGTTAAGTTGCATCACCGCTGTTGTGTTCCTATTAAAAATGCACATGTCACATAATGAATATTATGTAGCTTGAATGCAAAATGCGGCATTTTCACATTTACCTATATAATACGAGGTCTACCATAATATTACAGTTATACATATATCATCATATCCACAAAAACAGTTTTGAAGGCTGATGATAAATGGATTTTTCAATTTGGGATACACCGCCACTGCATTCAAGCATGCCTATCTCTTCTTTGTCAATCTTCTCTTGTAATACATTAAATCAGTTGATGTTTCAAAATAAAATAAAAAAGAGCAAAAGTTTTTAGCAGCTTTTTCAATCTTGTTCTATGAAAAGAAGTAAGTACATAAAAAAGTTTGGTTTAAAACCAGCCTTACAAAGAGATCGCAGAGAGTAAATACAGTATAAAAAGTAAAACAAGATAAATGAAGAACAAATTGTCACTTATGTGCTTCTTAACGTACCTGTAAGCCATGTTAGGAAATACCACCTGAGAATAATTTTCCCTAGGTTGGTAACCGACCATGACGAAGATGAAGCTGTAGTTGACACTTGATTTGTCATTTTTTGATTTGTTCCCTATACCAGTACCTGTAAGTCCGTTGTACAGAAAAAGAACAGTCACAATGAAACTCTGAATATTAACAACCGAACTGTGAAAGAGCTGCGTGTGAACTGACAACCGAATTCGTTAGTTCTCCATGAACAAAGATAAGGAGTAATTATGTTAATTAGTATATATAATTTATAACAACGTCACGCACAGTATTGGAATCCTGGACTTTAGTCCGATCAGTTATACCTTTTCCTAATTACTTCTATTATGGTATAGCTTGTTACTTCAAATGGCAATTGAAGTTTGGGAGCACTTGAGCAAAGACAAGTGGAACGGAACAAAGTCAGAGAGCAACTAGACCATCCTAAAATACAAGAGCCATACTACTCCAGACTCCAGTCCAGTCCAGCTTCCCAGTGTTTTTTTTGCTGTCCATTATGTCTTTCGTCATCAAGTCATCATATTTTCATATTACTCGGATCATCAGTAAAAAACAATTAACTGTCAGAGTAGAGAGCATAATCTTTTATCATATCATTTTTTAACGACCTATTCCGCTTACCATGCAAAAACTTATTACTTGCTCTCACTCACAATTTAATCTAACTTTAAAAAATGATGAGCTTTGATTTTGTTATTTAATTATCTCTGCAAATACAAGCGATCAGTTGTGTGTGCTCGTATTTTGGCAAATTATTCATGCAAAACAACAAAAATTCCCCGTCCAAATAGGGTTCATTAATGTTTAATGGGCATTTTAAACTCATTCCAATTAAACTGCATGCAAATGCAAAAAAAACTATAAGGAAATTATAAACATAGTCAGAGAGAATAATACTGCGTATTTTCTTGTTTTTATTCTCAGACTTGGCAGACTATGCATATTTAAGATTAATTTTACGTGTCGGTGTATCATCCAAAGTTCAATCGCTGCTCCCTTCGTGTTAGTTGTCGATGAAGATGATTATGCGGCGATGAGATGAAAACCCCAACTATAACATACCCAAAATAAAGCTGATGATGACGGACGGATGATAGCAATTGTTATATCCTACTTGGTCATTCCCAAGCTCCGTTTGGAGGACACCACCTCGACCATTACCACCATACCACGACGCCAACAGTAAAGACACCGCACATTACAAGAGTCTAATTTATCTATTAAATGTGTTTCTCAACAAAAAATTGAAAAATTACTTTGTCCTCCGGTGATGTTCTTACGTGACTCTCACTCAACATAAAACAAATCAGTTCAGGTCAACAGTTATAAAATACACTCTTGTTGCTTTAAAATCAGTCCATTCAAGTTCACGTTTTACACCTCAATAATAACTGTTCAAGGCTTCTTAATACCTTAACAAATGCTTATGTCAGTGGAACAGTCTCACCTTTGACCTTGCCATTCATACAAACGCTTACTAACTATTGATCACCAATTTGCTTGTGCAGTTCTCCAAAAACTAACGGTTGTTCTGATCCAGGTATCGAATCCTAATTTTAGAACTGGAACCAATCAACCTAATCTAGAAACTAAGTTTTTTAACAATTTTGACGTGTAAGAACATACAAAAATGGAAACCACCATATAAAACTTTTTTCGCTTGACACAATTTTATTGATGTATTTTGAATGTCAAAAGGACCTTCTCCCTTTCTTGTTGTAATAAAAACTCATAATGAATCTGCTCCTGAGCAGTGCGGTGTAAGTAATGAGAATGCCGTTTGTTTACCAGTTTATTCCTTCATGACGCTCCTAGCCGTCCTGCTTAACAACAATGAGTGATACTATATAGTCAATGCAAACTATCATTTGGCTATACCCCGAGACTTAAAATTGTAGACAAGCTAGTGTAACTTTAGACTTCGTGTTGATTCCTTCTTGCATGTGTTTTTATGGCAAGGTTCCTTTGTCAGATGCTTTTCCTATATAGCCAAGATTTTCTTATGGGCTCTTGGGATCACTATGTTTTACACAAAGGATTCAGATACAAATTATGCTCACAGATCATGTTGATAATGGTGATGCGTGCAGATGTGTATGACGCTGTGGTATGATGACTTGTTTTGTAGGGGGCCTTCCCAAAATAATGCCTAAAGGGTTTACGTTTACACTTGGCATATGGCAGCCACATTATGTGACTAGCATATTATCTTTAATGTACTATTACAGTACAGGCTTAAAAAGTACGTTACATATTACATAAATAATATTCCATCTGACTTTTATGCAAAGTCTACAAAAATTGTGCATATGCATAATATTATCTGTACATGTGTTTTTGTATTTAATGAAAATGAATATAGGTTCCATGCAAATAACATGAACAAAACCCTACGTATATTCGTGATCACATGCAATGAGTACCTATACTTGAGCTTACGATACTTAAAAAGAAGACAACTTATTTTGTTATAGTGCTTCAAAGATCCATGTTTTTCCCGTGCATAAGTAGTTTTGTACTTTGTTCATGTAGGAGGATGTGGTCTTGTAGCCATCGTATATGTAATATGTGGTAAACAAACCGTTCGCTACACGATTTGTATGAAAATGATACGGGATGAAGTTAGGATGAAATGGGTGATGGGACATCCGAAAAATAAAGAACAATGTATGCACGAGTTTAGATTTGGGATATTAAAGAAGAAAGAGCATGCGTAATATTTATTTTGTTTAATGCGCAATTCAATGTTTTGGAATTTTCTGAATTGTTCTTTGTATAAAAAGACTAGTTAAAGACAATTCTGTACAAGTAAGAAATAGATAAGAGCATTCGGATTTCTTGTTTGTTTTAAAAAGGAGGAAACAAGAAACATAGCAAAAACATAACAAGATTTAAAGCTGTGGCTAGAGTAATGCTGTGGCTTTTGACTGGAATTTGCTGGAGGCTTATGATAAGATTTAAACTTACAGAATTGCTTTGTATATTTATGGGTATAAATCAAGGAAATGAAAACAATGCAAAAAAAATCACAAAGTAAGTCCAAAAGTCCATGTGAAACCTTGTAGCATGATACTACCAAAAGCAAATTACAAACTTGGATAAACGTGCATGAATTGTATACCAACACGGCTTAGCAGCGAACGAATTTAAAATGATAACGTCGGGTTGTTGACTTGTAATATGGAATCGACAGCCTTTACTCTGTTGGCATGTATGAAAGCAGCAGACAAACATAATATGTACATTTTTTACCCGAAAATAACCGGAAGTTATGATTAAGTGCGTGCATCTCAGAGATGCTTTGAGTTTTCATGTAATATTTGCCACTTAATGCTAAACTGTGATATACTATATTTAGGAAAAGAGGAGCATGCTTTAGTTTATGTATAGCCTGAATGATGAGCGTCTTTCCTGTAAAATATGTGCAAAGTTCACATCTTCCAAATCGCTGTGATGGGTAGAAACTTGCTCAAGCTCAGATAATTCGAATAGATACCTACATATTATACAGTCTACAAATGAATTTTAAACTCGATTTCTTATTCAACCGACCATAAAGAATTATTTTTAGGTAACCCATACAAATTACATAAAACTTGGGTAAAAACGTCTACATATCAATGGGAAAATCGGAATTATTTCCTGTTAAGAAACAGACTGAGTGAGAAACTTTATTATTGAGTCGTCGGCAAGGGTTAATAGATAAATTGTATGGTGCACACATACCTATACATAAATTAGGTTTTAAATAACTAAGATTTTCCCTAAAATTCAAAAAGCCTTGTATTTTAGGGTCTAAAACGATATACAATCATACAACTCATCAAAATCACAAAATTTTACAACAAAACGACAGCCTTACGTGTTAAAATGGTATAAAAACTCAAAAAAGATTCTAGCATTAACTCAAACAAGTCTTTTGAGAAGAGTTACAAGGCCAGTGCTTTATACTATATGCCTAGCATTGACCAAACGCTTGATACTTGTATTGTTACAGGGATCACAAAAGACAAAAATTGTTTATAAGGACAGCCCAAATTCCTATTTCCCCAATGTCAAACAGCAACAATAATGATAATGTGAAAGGATTAATGCAGTGTGTACGCAGTAGTGCAATATTCAATGCTGAAATTATAGCATAACAGAGCAGTGGACTTGACTTTTTTCGACTTTTGTCATCTTAAAAGGTATATTATGCGCAAACATCACGTTATGAGTGTATGTGTGTGTGTGCATCATGCATAAAATATCCTGATCAAGTTGTGGACGAGTCAAGGAACAATCAAGAAAAGTACAATGTCCAAATTCTTATATCTCATGTTTATTCCTTTATGCCAAACATCGCAAACGAAAAAATGTGTATATAGCTTTGCACGACAACAAGAAGGTATCCTGTTTCTGATCTGCTCAATTGGTCAAGTAGCTTCCAATACTTTGTATTACAGGTAAACAAATACCTATGAGCAATCATTTTATTAATGGGCAATCATATGCATGTGTGGATGATCAGGTAGAGAAAAATCCCTTTTCCTTGAACGAAAAATAAATTTATTTTATGCTGCTACTATTTGCTCTTAGCCCGGCCCAAATACTCACAAAAACAGAAAGAATCTAGGTTGCTCATTGGTTTTGAGATGACGCTTTTGTCCTTCCACGTAACATTTTCTAGGTTAATTAGCACAATATT
>JAHZNG010001975.1:0-13343 GCA_027744375.1 Orchesellides sinensis | reverse complement strand
CAGGGCATATTTGTTACTCCGAAATGGAGTTATCTCGACAGCTTTTAATTATGATGCCTTGGGTAAGGCCAAGGCGATTATCTCACCTGCGATGCGACGAATCCCATGAATTATGAATACGAGTTGAAATGACTTTTGACTTACCTTACCAATCTGATTTTGTTGGAGTTTCTGTTTCTCCCATTTTGTTTTACCGTTTTTAGACGGATAGTATACATACAACAACACAAATTGCATTTCTACACCTGCGGCAATAAAGAATTGTCAGAATATATTGCTAAATTCTGCCTTGTTAGTAAAAATGAGCAAGCCTCCCCCAAACCCAGCTGAATATTTTACTTTACACTACTCGTCTTATGTGATTGGTGAAGGGACGGGATTTTTCGATCACAGTAAATAATTCAACATTTATAGTGTTTTTGCTTTGCGATAGTTTCCTACGTTCACAATATTTGAAAAATGTTCACAATAGCCTTTCATGGTTTCATGCTAATTTATTTCAGTGTAGGTCATGCAGTTTCCTGATTTTACAATATTGACAATGCTGGGTTTTTGTTTCAGATGGTCATTCAAAATGGAAAGGACCAAGAAGAGTTTGTATATTTTGTACGATGGCGGTTGTGCTCCCATCCCTTCTCATTTCCATTCCTCTCCTAATGAGATTCGTATATTTATGGATCTAGTACCTACGTAGTTCATCCTTCAGACATGATGATGGTGGATCAGAAGATAAGCACCACGTGGTGTCAGGTAAGCAAAGAAATATTGCTTCATTTTGAGTGAGGTATTGGCTCCCACGTTTCATGATTTCCAACAATTTTTTTTATTCGAAATATCTATTGTACTGTATGAAGTACTGGCTTGCATGGACGCATAACGATAACGATAAAATGGTTGTTTTTTTTAATCTACAGGCTGAAAACATTCGACTGAATTCAACATTCACAGCATACGTAACGCATGGTGAGCCAAAAGTGTTCGAAACACCTGACAACACTCATGATAGACCAGTCCATGAAGATACCCGATGACCAAAAGGATTATTGGGGAATGTATCTACTTCCCGGCTCAACCTTTAGAATACGAATTTGTGCTAGGTATATATATTAAGAAAAATATTTCATTAATTAAAGTTAAGTAACGTTATTTCCGTTTTCCGTAATCTTTTTCTTTGTGATTTTCAGACATAAAGGTGGTACTCTATTAATAATTTCGTGGAAACAAGCACATGCAATACTGTGCTTACATGGGGGAGGCAGACTCTGCCGGCAACTCTGACGAAGTTTCCGGTTCAACTTCCGTTGAAATGAACAAAGTCAATCTCAAAAAGCCTGGCTCAACTCTTGGTTCTCAAGAGTCCCACGATGATGTTACAATTTTGACTCGGCTGAAAAGTTATCTGCAATCCAATCCCAACAACAGGGGTAAACTTCAGAAGACACTGGAAGACTGGATGTTGCTGAATAGCAGTATTAGCAATATTAGTGGCCATGAAAATATTACATTTCTCCTAAATAATGTTGCAGCTGCAGAAGGGAAAAATGTTACAACAGCTTTTGAAGAACAAGCGACTTCTCCAGAACCGGAAACGACAACACATCAGCCACAGACATCTTCATTCTCTTTGCCAAATAATCAGTCGGAATCAATTGAGCGCGGAACAATTCATAGAAAAAGGAGAGATGTTGACATTAGACGGGATACAGAGTCTGGTGAAAATGGGGCGTTTGAAGATGAGACTGAAAACGAGATTGAAGACTCTAAGAACTTGCTGCCAAAAAAGACAAATGGCTCATCAGTGCAGGATAAACCTCATCAAACGCCAGATTCCGTCTGGAAAGACCAACACAGTCACCACAGCGGAGTATTCAATATAACAGTAGACTCTAACGACGGTTCAAAATCGGAGTCTGAGTCTAGTTTCTCCAGTAGTGAGGAAGCGCTGTTAAAATGTCAGGGAATCGTTGCAAGCTTTGATATTCCGCAAGAGGATGACTGTAGGACGGATGGAATGTTTGAGGAGTTGTCATTGAAAAAGAATTTTTCAGGGACTTCCTCCAATGTGTTTGAGTTCCGTGTTAAAGAAAGGGACTATTACTATTTCATTTTTGGATCCGATGAATGAAAAACAAACTAATATGATTCGTGCCAAGCTTGAAGTTCTAAAGATGGAATATCAGTTGCCGGAACCTTTGGAGAATTGTACAGGGGTTGAGGAGTGCAAGATCTCATTTAGATTCGCGTCATCTCAGAAGGTAATTTTTAAAAAATGTTTCTGTGAATTTATCGTTCATAATTTGCAACGTAGTGAAAAAGCAAAAGCAAAGAAATTTTTACTGTTTTAATTTGTAATTACAGGTCGTCATCAAATTGCCACTGCCTTCACCAACTGCAAACAATAGCGTACTCTTCGTTGCTGAGTCGGAGTGTGAGCCGCGAGCTTATCTTTATCTCATTTTTGTGATACTTGTCCCTCTTGTCATTTTACTCTTTGCCTTTCAATAAGAAACACTTTATGCTTACTTACTTTAGCAAAATTTTGTTAAAACGCTTAGAATAGCTTTTTTACACGTTTTTGAACTATACTGACTGTTGATTGATCATTGCTGCGAATAAGATTCCTAGAGCTTATTCGTGTCAAAAAGAAGTAAAGAACTTTTGCTTTGGCTGCAATGTGCCATAATAAAATTACTATCGAACGTTAATGCACTTTGTCATCAGCATTGTCAATTACTTTTATCAACTTATATGTAAGTTAACTAAAAATTAGTACACCCATTGCAAGTTGAAATACACGATTCCGTACAAGTGGGGACGATAAGGATTTTACAATTTTTACATTGGTTACATTTCAGTACAAAGAAGCAAGCTTTTATGTTTCCGACGACTAATACAAATTAAATTAAAATCATCACAGAAAGCATGATGGGCAAGTGGCAAAACATGATTTTATTTAATAATATTGATCGTTTGATCGAAAAGAGCTTCATAGTTGCATCTCGCGCAAATTCTTTTCTCCAAACACACATACATAAAGCTAATATGAATGAATTGCCTCACTATTTCAAATCAGTAAAAATCCCATTCAAAATATTTCTTTTCTAACTTACATTGAAATTAAAACAAGGAATGAAAGTACACATCGTAAACTGTCCCATTTTTCAACTTGTCTGTTGGTTGGTAGCAAAAATATTCTTTCAAATATTACTCTGAATCTTATTGCAGAATATAAAGTAGTACACTCTAAATCTCAGATTAATTTCAATTTCCAACTGACTATTATGACTTTTTGGCTCTGGCATGCAATAAGCTGTAATTATATGCAGTGGCAACCAAACCTTTATGCCTTTGTTTAGAAACTGCCTCAATGAAGCATAATCAGTGATATAGTAAAGTCTTCGATAGAAAATCATAATTTGTAAACTTTATTTAAAGCATTTAATATTTCAACAACAATAAATGACAAGTAAAAATAATAAATATGTAAGCATAGTCTGTAACTAAAACATTATTCTGCAGCAGACAACTTTGCAGCCCTGTTCACAAGGGCCACAATAGGACTCCAGTTCTTGCCCTCAACCACATCCATCACGTCTCCCTTGTAAAATACCATAATGGTAGGGATCTCATTCACGCCATGAGCTTCCTTGAGCTCAGGCACCTTGTCAAAATCAACCATTGCCAGGCTGACAAGACCAGCTTTGCGACCCACCATTTTCTCGAGCATGGGCAGGAGCGACCATTTGCATGGGACGCATTCACTTAAAAAAGAATAAAAAATTAAAGGTCATTTTAAAACCAAAATATCACAGTTTGACGTCTCCGTATCTACAATATTAGTACCTGGAGGAGTAGTAAAACACAACGAAAGGCGTCTTCTTGTTTCTCATCACGGCCACGTCAAACAGCAACTTAGTTTTCACATCCAAAATGGCAGGCTTGCTCTGGGCTGACACTGAGTCAGGCGTGCCGACCATGACAATTGCGAAAAGGGCACCAAGGACTGCTGATGCAACCACCCCAGACAAAACAAAAGTTTGGCGAGACATTTTGAAAATGTTTTATTAAAATGATTTGTGGAAACGCAGACAGAAATTATGTTGCCACTACTGAGTGAAGACTTTGGTGTTCACTTGACAAACTGAAGATGAACAATGAGCAAACCGGTCAGTGCTCACCGTTGATTTTGTAAGCAAGCGATCAGTCCTGCCCTCCACTTCACCTGCACCCTAAAATTATACACAGAGACAGAGAACCAACTAGACAAGTCGTTAGTAATGTTAGTTGTACATTGTATCCTGTAATAAAAAATCGTAAAAGAAGACTTTTTGTCCATTTTGTTTTACTTATTTTTTGCATATAAAACAAAACCTAATCGAAGTAATAAATTGTAGTTATTGTTCATAATTTTACTCCTCTTCTGCCAGCCACTTTTTAAAGAATTTACATCTTTTAGTTGGGAATATCATCTAAAAACGAAACAAAGTATGCGATAGGTGCCATAATTATTGCCTCAAATCAACTTGTACACACCTTTGCATATAACGAATAAAAAAATTGGCGATTCGGTAGTAGTTTTAATTATCTTATGTTTTATAGCGTCATTTGTGTGGTTAGCAAAATCATAAAGAGTATTTGATGCTATATAATGGTTATTTCTGGACAGCTCGTGATAAAAAAGCGCAAACATGTTTACAAACATGACAATCTAATATCTAATTCCTGATCACTTCATCACCTCCATTATTCTATGATTTTCTTTTCATCGATGTTTTTATGTCATTACAACTTGTAATACACACATAGAGAACTACCATTATCTTGCGCCATGCACTGGCTGGATCAATTAACTTTTCCTGCCTTAATAATGGGTTTCAGTCAAACCCATACACAAGCAAACATGCTAAAACTCCATAAATATATGAAAAAAACGCTAAATTATTGGATTTATTTGATTGCATCGCAATATTTCTTAAAATTGCCTTATGGCCACACGTACTATTTCTAGTTTTAACAAAACAATGCTGCAGATCTTGATGAATAGATGATTTATTTAAGCAAGTGCATTTACACAAATTAATAAAACACATTAAAAGAAATTAGCTCTGTGTGGCTTAGACTTAATTGTTTTTGTTAGCTTTTAACACGTGCTGTAATGTCCAAACCAAACCCTTATCAGTTCCAGGTAGCAATATTGTTATTAATTAACAGCCATTAAATTGCGCCTCATTCCATCGCAATCTAAACATTTATTGTTGCATCGTTTGTATAATTTCCTCATTCAAGAAAAAGCATAACAAACTTTTCTTTTAGTTGAAAAGATAAAGAAATTGGTCTTTAAAAAAAGTTGCATTGGAGCAGGTTATCAAAATACACATCACGTTTCGTTTTTACCCAAATTACTATTACAAGCCAACGCGTTTTTTGTTGACTTCTTGTTTGAGCAGTTTGTGATGAAGTCAGCGTCGCGTTTCAATCATGTTTATAATTAATTTCCATATCATAATTCCTGTTTTAGAGCAGTCACAAAAAGACATTAAATTTGATTAACATTGTGAATTTANTAATTCCTGTTTTAGAGCAGTCACAAAAAGACATTAAATTTGATTAACATTGTGAATTTATTTAGAAAAGAAGATACACTAAAAATTATTATGAAGATGTCTAGTCGTGAACTTGACGGCAAAATAATATGCGTTCTTCTTCATAAATACTATCATAATATTATTGTGAATGAGTATTTATTATCAACGTGTTAATTTCTTAATTTTGCTTGACACTTGAATGATTGACAAGTAGACGTGTGATGACAGTTTTGCAAATGAGAAAAATGTAAGGTCATTAATGGCGCAGATTTTTTTACAAGATATGAGATGAATGAGGTTACGCTACGCGGGTGCATTGAAATCAAAGGGTTGATAAAGTTGAAGAACATAATATGTAGTAAGTCACGGAAATCGTTTTTTGCAATCATTGTAATAAAGAGAAGCGACAAAGATTAAAAATGCTTATCGACGCTTTCTGGTTTTATTAAAAAATATAAATCGACAATTCAAAAAATAATTAAATATTTAATACATAACAATGTGGTTGATTTCATATTTCATATAACAATAGATTAGTGGGTTCAATGATGGACCATCAAAGTTTGGATTTCAACCAAGGTAGTTTCCTTTGAATCGCTGGGCAAACTTTCCGACCTTGGACACCCTTTCCAACATATCGGTAATCATGGGCATTTTAAGCCCCCTCACCTCTTCTAACATGACTCCTTTGTTGTATGACCTGACAGTAGGGATTTGAGACACACCAAGCCTCTCTACCATATCTGGGAACTGGTCCATATCGAAACGAGCCAAGTACAGGTCTTCGCTGTAGTTATCTTGTGCAATTGACTCTAGCTTGGTAAGCATTCTGGTGCAAAGGCTGCACTTCCTAATTAATGACAATTAAGAATACCAAAAGTTCATATTTTACCATAATCTTGTTCAGCACCGCATGCATAAAAAGGAGCTAAATTATTATAAATTAAAATGAACTGCAAACTGCAAAATTAGTAACTTTAATACACAAAATCAGGTTGCTAATAATGTTTGCTTTAAACCGGAAACAAACAGAATGTGATTTAATGTCAAAAAATTTAATTCTGGCTGTCAGCGGCCTGGAGCTAATTTGTGGATTCTGGCAGAAATTTATACACTTGTCGCCTTTGTTTAATTTCATGTTATCATGCGGAATGCTCTTGAATGTCAAAACATGTGTATGTATTGTTACACAGTAGTATTTCTAGATAAACATCAACACGAATAGTGTTAATTAATTTATTCACTACATTAAATTTATCACCTACTCTGTCTGACATGTGATCTGCCTTGAATCATCCACAAAAATTCTAATGAGGATCAGATTATGAGCCGTATGAGCTATAAATATGTATAAATAGTATAAATTTAGAAAATAATGTCTTACGATGGAGCAAAGAAGACAATGACAGGCTTGCGATTGCGAAGAACGGCAATATCAAATACTTCTGGCCGGTAGATATCAATAAGATTCTTGGTCTTGGCTTCAGCTTGCTGCTGGGAGCCTTGAAAGAGCACAAAGGCTAAGACGACTGTCGTCAACCAACAAAGATTCATTGTTTGCTGCATTTCCGAAGACTTGTTTAATTTAGGGATGATTTTACACCTGCTGTTGCAAGCACTAACTCTGTGGGTGATTGTTGACTTTTGTGAAACTGAGCTGCAAACCAGCAACTTTTCATGGTTTTATACCAAAAACGAAATACTAAATGCAAAGTCAAAGGGCTATCGCGAAAATACACAGGGCCCAGAGGGAGACAGTATAATGTGAATATAAGCAATGTGTATAGCACCTAATGAAAATTATTGTAAACAGGAATTAGTAGTTTTTAAGGGGTTTTACAGATATGAGCTAAAATATGAAATCATGATTAAAATGTATCTTTATTCAGTCAGATTCTCATACATAGGTATACACGCTAGTGTACTGTACAGCTATGTGGGGTAGATGTTTCTTATGCTTGTTTACAAAAAGGATGACGAATAAAAAGCTTGATTGGATTTTGAAGTGCCTTGTTTTGTTTTTTGAGGTAAACATTATATTTGCAATGGCAATCGACCAGAAGACTTTTTATGAATTCACTTCACCCAAAGGGATACTAGCAGACAAAAACTGACAACGTGACTAATTGACAATAAAACCTGTTTAATGGCTAAAACATACATAATATTCATGATAATTTTTTTATGTATATTTCAAAACGTTTTTGTTTAGTTGATGGGTATAGGTTATCAGGTAGTAAGTAGTTTGAATTTCTAAGTGTAATTCTGATGGTTAAAAAATAGCTATTTAATTTAATGGCGATATTTAATTACAGACCGGTAGAAACAGAGACTTGTTGAGCCAAAGTCGTTTTGATTAAACATACGTCGTGACTCTTCACTGCGCGACAGCCGGATGGATAGTGGACCTAAGCTGTAATTAAACATAAAGAAGAGCTATAAAATTTATTTTTGCCAAGAAAAGCAACGAAATTATTATGAACTTGGAGGAAAAGGTAGGTGTAATTCAATCCAGAAATGATCTATTCCGAAATAAATGCAGATACATAATATGTAGATAGATACGCACATTTAAAATATGTAGCCAAATAAGATTCCGAATACATCAGCTTTTGATATCATCAGCAATCGTGTAAGAACACCATTGCACTGGACATCTTTAATGATTGTCAAACTTCACGGTAATTTTGTTGGCACTTCAGTCTAGTTTGTTGAAAACGAAGCGTGGGAGTCTAAGAGTGTATTATTCTGTCGCAGATATTTATGCAAGGTCAATTTAGGTTTATAGTTTATGATACTGCTTGACTGACATTGGCAGCAGTCAAGAACAATGTAAAAATAACATAACTTATCATCGAATTGCTTATTATGCTTATAAGCATACTATTTTGTATGCATCATCTTTGTGTAAAAAACAAATAAGTATACTATCCTTTAATCGTGACTATCCTCAACTTCAGCTATATTTATTTTAAATTCTGCTTCTCAATGATGAATATTCTTACCTGGAACTGCCAGGGTCTCAAAACAAATGGGGTCTGGCTGTCAACAGTGTTAAAAAATTACGAAATTGTAGCCTTGCAGGAGACCTGGCTATTTGAATATGAAGAAAATTTTTGTAATTTAAACAATGAGTATTTTTTTGTCAATCAAAGTTCAATGCCAAGCTCACGAAACCTAAGAGGTAGGCCTTATGGTGGTTTAGCATTCATTATTAAAACAACTTTGAAACCTGCAATTAGGACTGTGGATAAATTTGACTCTCGCATTTTAGCCATAAGCCTAACCTCAGAAGTTGGTGAGACGCTAATTGTGAATGTGTACTTTCCAGTGAATTCTCATGACAACTCAGACTTAATTTCTGAATATGTGGCAAAGCTTTTTAACCTAATTTCAGACCACTCTGGTCCAGTAATAGTTCTCGGAGATTTCAATATTGCTTCTAGTCACAGCAATTTTACTGAGCTTATGCAAATGTGTAACGATAGTGATACAGTATTAATAGACATGAGTTATCTGCCAACTGATTCATATACATTTTGCAGTAAAGGAAGTGGGGCGACAAGTTGGATCGACCATATCATTGTTTCGAATGCTATAAAAACCAAAGTAAACTATGTTAATCTACCGTTTTTAATCACTCCAAGTGACCATGTGCCACTGTGCATTAACCTAGGTATACGAGCTGTTTCGCAGAATCAAGAAATTGTGCATAGAAGACCTGGAAAAAGACTGAACTGGAGAAAGATCTCAAAACATCTCATACAACTTTACACAGACATGACAAGTGATGCAGTGAACCGTGTAGCAAACTGGAACTTATGTAAATTGTCCAGCTGTAATAATAAATTACATTGTCAAGAGATAACTGACGTATGCAGTTTACTTTTTCATAGTCTTTTAAAATGTGAAGAAAAAGTGCTCGAAGCACAAAAAAATAGACAATCCAAGCAACAGCCAAGAGCCGTTCCAGGCTGGAATCATTATGTCAAGGAAAAGTACATTGCATACCGACAGGCCTACAAGCTCTGGGTGGGATCTGGGCAAAGCAAAAACCTCCTTTTTGATAAAATGTGCGAAACCAGACGTATATTTAAGTCATGTCTAAAATTTGTTAGACGGAAGAAAGATTCTGTGCTAAATGAACAGTTAATAAAGTCCTATCGTGGCAACAACCTTTACAAATTTTGGTCAACAGTGAAGAAGTTAGATCGAAAAGGCAATAATGTTGATTTTAGCGATTGTGTCAACGGTGAACGAGGAATAAAAAACATTTCTGAAATGTGGGGACGACACTTTGCCAACACTTTCAAATCTGATAGGTTACCGTTGCATGTGTTAGCTAACTCAGACATTAATATCTGTAACTCAAATCAAACTGCCTGTGTTTCTGAGGTTGATGTACAAGACTGCATAACATCTTTAAAAAAAGGAAAAGCAGCTGGACCCGACCACCTTGTAGCAGAATCCCTACTTTATGCATCACCACATATTTGTAAAGTGTTAGCTAGTATATTTAATTCCTGTCTTGCACACACATTTATACCTGATGTCATCATGCGTGTCATTCTTGTCCCTATACTTAAAAAGAAGGGGTTGGATAGCTCCAAACCAAACAATTACCGTCCAATTGCCCTAGCCTCCGTCATTTCGAAAGTATTTGAGTTGCTCATTTACAATAAGTGCTCTGAGCACCTTCACACAAGACCGGGACAGTTTGGTTATATAGAAAGGATTAGGTACAGAGACAGCAATTTTTACCCTCAGGCAAGTCACATCTTTATACATGCGGAACGGGACCCCAGTTTACGTCTGCTATTTGGATGCAACAAAAGCGTTCGATAACGTCGATCACGCGCTACTTATTAGAAAGCTTTGTAAACGTGGGCTCTGTAAAGAGATAATTATGTTATTATGCTATTGGTTTGACAATCAAGCATTTGTATGTAGGTGGCAAGATGAACATTCTCTGCCATTTTCTGTCAAACGTGGCGTTAGACAAGGCGGCCTGAACAGCGCCATATACTTCACCATCTACATGGATGACCTGTGCTTACAACTAGAAGAGGCTGAGATTGGATGTCATATTGGTGCTCAAATTTGCAACCATCTTTGCTACGCGGATGACTTCTGCTTAATTGCCACTACAATTTACGCTCTTCAGACTCTGCTAAAAATATGTGAGCAGTACGCAGACTCGCATCTAATAACATTTAATCCCACAAAGACGTTCTGTCAATCTTTTATCCCCAAAACAATAGACTTCACCCAACCTAACGTAAAGTTAGGAGGCGAAACAATAAAGTGGGTTGACAGTGTGAGATACCTTGGCTTTGAAATTAACTGCTGGGAAAAGGACAGGTCGGAGATAATGAAACGTAGACGAGAGCTGTACGGTCATGCAAACAAAGTAAATTCCAGATTCCGGACCTGCAATAACGAGTTGAAAAAGTACATTTTCCGAACCTTCTTTGGAAACATCTATTGTATCAGTTTATGGACACCACATGACCCTAAGCTAATTGAGAAAGCAAAAGTTGCGTACAGTGACGCTTTTAAAATTATCTTTAACTACCCTAGAGATTCCAAAAATAGCGTTATATTTGCAGAAAACAGAGTTGACGACTTTACGGCAATAAGAAGGAAGGCAGCAGTTTCATTGCTATGCAGGCTTGCAACATCTTCCAACCCCATCCTTTCTGCCATATGTAATTCTAACGCTCTTTTAGACTCAACTTTATATAGTGAATGGAGGAACCTATTGTTACACAATGCTTCCAACGACAACAACGATCTACGGGCTGTGTTTCTAAATCAAAGTATAATGCCAAAAGTCTTCTGAGTCGGCTCCTCTATTGACGAGGGGTGCAGACTGAAGACAGCTGTATCTTGACTTATGTACTTTTTTTCCTATTTCTTTATTCTACGTCTATGGATATCTGACTCATTATGTTAAAACTATGTATTTATGTGATGTACGAAGAAGTCTGCAATAAAGACCTAATAATAATAATAATAATAATAATAATAACTGGACGATGATGTATACCATATTTACCTTAACTTTTACAAATATGCAAATACACATTGTACATAGGTATATGTACATATTTGTATTATTACTCCTTCCTACAAAATCTAAGGTAATGGCTAAAAGGTTAGATCAGTTAACAGCATAAAAAGTCAGTCTAAATGTCAGCACTATCACGACTACTGGTCAATTTGTCTTTCAAGCATTGTTATGACATGACAGAGAGCAAACTGTACATGCCAATGTCATGCAAAACACAAATATACTATGCAATTTTTTGTTACCTCGTGTCATTAAATAGCCCAAGCAATAATAACCGCATTATGATAGGAGCAAAAAGTTAACAGAAATCATGAGAACATTTTTTATGAAATGAAATCTACATTGAAAAAAACTGTGAACTCGCCCACAAATAATGCAATGTGATGACGCTAAAAATAGCAAAACGTTAAATGGCATCTGAATAGAATGGATTGATAAACAAAGTAACTGCTTGAGAGTCTCTCTGTTCAGAGACGCCAACAAAAAGTCAATCCCTTTGTTCTGGATAAACTCCTATACAATTTGCATTTATGTATTGGAAGTATATAAGACGAACGCTATAATGTCCGAAGTATCACAGTTCACCTTTTGCAAGTTAGCAAGCAATACAAAAATCTTTTGCTCTACAAGCACCATCAAACCCCAAACCAATCTTTCAAGATGATGAAATACGTAAGTAGAAAACCGGTCTAAAACCTGAAACGCCTAACAATTCCAGAAACGCTGCAAAATATTTAATATTCTCTCGATTATCCTTTACAGATCCTTGTCGTTTTGGCTATCATCGCCGTTGCCTCCGCTCAATATCTCGGATACGCTGGATACAGCGGAGCTAACCTCCACCCTGGCATCGCTTCCAGTGCCAGCACTGGAATCCGTCGTTTCGGTCCCACCGGATTCGCCTATGCTGGAGCTCCTATCTACGGTTAATTAGATTTAGCTGATTGGAATATAAAATACTTTTTATTGTTCCTACCTTTCCTGAATTTCTTTTCAAAAATACCAATATTGTGATTTTCAATTTGTTTACCATTCTTTACAATAATGATGGAAATAAATAAAAAAGATCCAACATAACATACTTCAATTGTAGTACAGTTTTTTATTAAAGTTTTATTTTCGGTTATTTCATGTGTGTAAGAAGGTTTTGCTTCGTGAAATCGACTTTGAAAGATTGTTTCAGGCGTTTCAGTTTCAGGCGAATCTTTACCATGATGATGTATTATCGTAGAGCATCAGCATCCATTGTACAATCAACATTACCTGTTCCAGCAAGGTTTTATCAATCTATGCATAATTGCATGTAAAAATAACAGGAAAAACATTTTGTTATGTACTGCTTATCAAGCTATAAATTCGGCTAAAATGAAGATCAGTTTTTGTAATCGACATCTTGAATTGCCCTTAACATGTAATATTACTCTGGAGGAATTGAAGGAAATGCATTTTAGAATGAATGATAGGTTTGGCAAGATTTTTTCTTATGTGAGATGGTATTGGCCGAGCTCGCTAATTATGCAGCTCTTAATTTTGAAACAGCACAGATCTCGAAATTTTATGTACCCACACTTTCACACCGGTACAGTACGAGGATTGGTACATGGTTGGAACGTTACTTTAGAGTTTTTTACACTACGAGAAATTTTTAGAGTATTAACGCATTTAAAAAATGAGCTTAGCAGAAG
>JAHZNG010001973.1:0-16909 GCA_027744375.1 Orchesellides sinensis | reverse complement strand
CCATATCACTTATTGTCAACTGCTGCTTTATTGCTAAAAAAGTGAGTAATTCTACGAAAGTACGGTTGCCTAGTATGGCTTTCCATGTGCGTGTGTGCATATGGTTAAATGCTGTGTATTGTCGTTCCCACATTAAAACGTATCCTCTTAAAAGTAACAACATGAAATATCCAATTTTCATAAAATGACAAAATATACTTTACTGTGTTGATGACATTGCACAGCGCAAGCATTACATTAACCAAGCAAGTTTCCTGCAAAACGAGTCTTTGTGAAAATCTCCCCAGGCAAGAATAAATGCATATTATGAGAACCAATAACTGTTCAAGTTTGTATCATGAATTTATTTCGTAGATGAAATCTTGTTTGTCCACATGTACTGCCGTGTCCGTGTCGTGGCACGTGTGATCCTTTTGGTAAATAAAAAATACTTATTGGATATCTTACAGACATTTGCCGTGAGGCCATATTTGAGTAAATACATTACGTATACATATGTATATACTTGCTTGGAAATGAAGAGAAAGCCTTGATGTGTCTATATAACATTGCTTGCTTTCCTTAAGTTCTTTCTGATTCCATTTCTGTCTTGCTCGCGGGACTACAGTCAAAAGCACTCATCTCAACTCAACTGGACCTGAAATGAATGGATTTGGAGGAAGAGGAGCGAAAGGAACTAAGGAAGCAAAAGGAAAATTAGAGAGAAGTAGAAGAAAAGTTGGTCTTATGGTCGACGAGATGTAATTAATGGATTTGTTGCTCTTCCTCTACTGATGAATGTGTCTCTGGACGCACTCTGTCAACTAATCGATATCAATTTAATCGAAGAAAATCTGCTTGTGCCATTTTCTTGTCCAACTTTTGTACACTTCTCCACCTTTCCACATATAGGCATACATACACGTTCGTTTACTACGGGCGTGGGAAAACTTCGGTTGTTCGGGTGGACAAGCTCAACCTGGAAAAGGTTTTGTAATTTAACTTAAAAGTAGCATTTCTTTAAAAAAAAGAATAAGCTTATTTTTATTGAAATTCAATAAAAGTAAAGATAAAATTTGAGACAGCTTACTTTTTGGTGTAAAAATATGCAAAACTATAAAGAAGTCGTCGATCTTGTCACGAAGTATTTGGGTTACCGAGGAAAGTACCAGTTTTCCCGTTAGCGTTTTAGTTCAAAAGTGTGTTTCCGCAAGCTAATACTATCATCTTAGTCACCCAAAATTAATAACCTTCCCTCTTTTCTTCTGCCTACTTTTCCCTCTTGAATGCACGTATTTCACCAAAAATTTTGAGTGCATTCATGATGATGATGATGACGGGAAAATCTTTAAGTGGAGAGGAGATGAATATATGTGTGTCTTTAGAACACGGCTCTTCCTGAGGCTTGAAAATGAAAGAAAATGAGAGATGATAAAAAGGAGAAAGGAGGAATTAGGAGAGAACCAGCTGAAAAAACAGATTTCTCTAGAGAGATGACATAATATATAGAACAAGCCACCAGATTTTTTATTATTATTACATATACACTTTTTCCTCTTCTTTTTATTATACTCTTTAATAAAAAATCTACCACCACATCTTAACAAGGGAATTTTCTCCTTTGCTCTGCTGACTTGGGACCTACGCCTGATTTTTAACGAAAAAAAAGTCCCTACGCATGGTTAACAAAATCACGGGAATACTTTGTAATTGAGGAAGAGAAATGATTGAGAGAAAAGAGATATTATGGGAATGCAGAAGATTGCACTATGCCTTTTCTCCAGACCTCTTGAATTAATTGTGTATATGCATGAGCCTTTTACTCTATTTTGCCAGATGCCTTTAACATGCTTTCACCAACGTTGCTCTTTTAATGACTTGCAGAGGGAGCGACTTATTATTATTCTTTCATTCATTCTGCCACCACCACTATATATATTGTGATTTTTTTCTTCCTGATGCGATCTCAAGGAAAAAATCTTTTAAGAGTTTTATATGTACATATATCTTTATGGTAGTTTGACTTGACTTATTATACCAAAAATAAAAGACAATTTTTTTTTCTGCCAAAGTTCCTTAATTGCATTCTTTCTTTGACAAAAGACTAAAATGTACTTTCTTCTTGCACACTTGTCACATGCAATATTTATAAGGTTGGTTGCGACCAAGTTCACTGCTGCATCCGCACTATCAACCGCTACGCACGCATGAAGACGAAGAATTTTATTTTTATTTCATTTGGATGATGATATGTCTTCAATAAGGGGGTTAATGGATAAGTTAGATATATCTTATCCTTATGTATAATAAGCCTCTTTTCAAAATATTTNTTTGGATGATGATATGTCTTCAATAAGGGGGTTAATGGATAAGTTAGATATATCTTATCCTTATGTATAATAAGCCTCTTTTCAAAATATTTTCTGTAATAATCATCTGGTTCAATAAACACGGTTTACACCAAATGCATGCTATATCTGTGGAAATTCAGTGGGTACACATGGTACTGAGAAAGAATAAGAAACACTCCCGAGTTACACAACGATTAAAAGGAAATACGTATTTTAGAAAGGGGCATGACGAAGGAAAAAAGGCAACGCTAAGTTGACCATTTCCTTGCGATATTACAGCCATTAAGAATGTTCATTCAAGTCAAGTGATCACGTTCCTTTGGAAGAAGGATGGATGAATGTGATGTATATTTGTGTGTGTATGTAATATGCTGCACCATGAGAGAATGTGACTAGAAAGAGAGAGTGAATAATAAAAGGCAAAATAAAAAGGTTTATGTATACATTTTTCTGTATGGTGGTGGTAGAGAATAAGGGACCGTTTTGAAAGGAGGGGTGAACAGAAGAGTGGAATAAATATAGATGGGAAAATGCAACTTGGAAAAATTTACGAGGATACTATGTAAAATAATTCTCCACTAGATTTTGAATGCTATTACCTACATCACGTACAGAGTAGTTGAGAAAAAGACTGGGAAATGGCATTTCTATATATACATATATAGGGATAGTGTATAGCCCATAATGTAATGAAAATACAAGTAAAAGTTGCATTATTGTCAAATGGGATACTGGTGGTGGAAACACATAAAAATGGGAGAATGAATGAATGGATGCAAAGTAGCATGAGAGAATAATTATCCCATGTGTTTGAAATATATATTCACGGGGACTAGATTTTCTCTCTTGGAGGAGACCAAGAAAAAAAAGTCCTTTCCATTTTACTTTCACTCAAAATAAAACCTCCGCCGTGGAGAAAACCAAAAAAGGGGCAAGCAACCGTGGAGCACTAATGGTCCACACAGAGAACACAGAGTGTGTAATAATAATAGGAGTCATTTAGGTATACGTACATATAACTACTCTTGTGAAGATGATGTACCATGTACTAAGGTAAAATGGGGTTTTTATATTTTTCAATAGAAAATGTATTCACTGCTCTTTTGCCATCATCATCATATGCTTTACTCCTCCGTTGATTTACTTAACCATGTGGGAATACTGGTTGAGTATGTGTGTATGGGTAAAAATTTGTGGGACTATTTTGTGGATAGGTCTCTTGTGGATTCTGAACAGATATATTTTGTGAAAAGGATATGCGTAGGTATGTGTAATGTATGCATGTATGAGGGAGGGGAAGGAAGGAACAGTCTCAAATTTTTTAACAGTGTTATTATGTTGGCATGAACAAGGATGAGAAAGAATGAGAGGAAAGCATGATAGTCAATATTTAGGTAAAATGTAAGCTTTATAGGATGGGATGGGAGTGAATAAGAAGAGTGTTTTTCTTTTTCTCCCAAAAAAGATGAGGTTGGTGGTGGATGTGGTGGCTCAAGTACGTAAGCCTTTTTCGGTTCATAATTTTGGTTGGATGGATCCCATTCGATTCTCAGTGTGTCACACTATAATCATCATCGTTATGGTATACAAAGGGGTACTAGTAGTGTAGCAGTGGTGGAGTTATAAGTTGTCTCACATTGAACATAAAAAATCCTATCTGGTCCAAGCAGACTTGTATGGGAAAGACAACGAGAGAGACAGTAAATTCCCAAGGAGCTAAAGGAAAACCAAGTGTTCTGCTGATGGTCATAACGAAAGAAGAGCTGGAGCGGAGTAATAATCGTAATAACAGTGGAGAAGTAATAATAATAGTAATAACAATGCCAACAATGTATCAACTTTCAATGATTTCTCCGCCCATAAAATACGTCCCATTTCTTATGATTATGCAAATGAGAAGGAAAATAAGATGCCAAAGGGTGTTCTCCTATTTCCTATTGGGTTACTCTTATAAAATATTCCTCTGGAACTAGGAGACGTTTGAAAGGGGTTTCACTTTCTTAAAACTGCATCGCCATTATTATTCTGATAATATGTATCATTTATATTTACATTTTCTATCCCTTCCTTAAAATTGCGGGAATGATGTATTGTGTGACATCATGTGGAACAGAAAGGGATCACACAAATACATACATAGGTATGCATATATGAAGTTGAAAAAACAGGAGCACTTGCAAGATATATGTATTTACCTCAGTACGTATAGTATTGCAAAAACACCCACGTCGGCCGCCGTCCCTCCCGTTGGCTGTTTGTTTAGAGGACATTTAAACATCCTCCAGTTTTCTCCCTCCACAACTACCACATTAAATACAGCAAAATTGTAAAACGTTAAAGGATGAGTAGTGGTGGTACCCACGTCGGCAGTCGTCCCTCCCGTTGGCTGTTTGTTTAGAGGACATTTAAACATCCTCCAGTTTTCTCCCTCCACAACTACCACATTAAATACAGCAAAATTGTAAAACGTTAAAGGATGAGTAGTGGTGGTATGTAAATATCCCCTATCGCTTTAGTTGTAGCCACAGCTAGTGTGATGGAGTTACGGAAATGAATAAAATGTGTAAAAAATTGCTTCACTGAAGCTAAAAACAAACATTCCCCGCTTAATGTTTTATATGGAATATTTTAAATATGTACATAAAATTTGCACACATGCTTTTGGCTTGGTATTTACATATTATTGTATTTTGTTTGATGTGGCTCTTTGTTTGTTTTTAGATAGAATTATTTATAACTGACTATGTTGTACCTAGTATATTACATACGATATTTCTAATAAGAGCATTGCTGACTTTGCAAAAATTTGCATGTCGACATGTCCACTTCAAATATATTTTTACTACGTAGCTATTATCATAGTAGTCAAAAGACCCACAATATTTTTGCTCTGTCGGCATATTCGGGTTTTTGTATGCATACCTTGGGAACTTCCATGTCCCATTATGCCCATAAACACTGTAACAAACGCTAGTATTATGCAAACTGCCTCACACATTCTATATACGTATATACATACAACGGAAAACTAGGAAATAGGAAAGCATAAAAACCTAGTTTTTGCAAAACAAGCGACAAAAAGCTAGAAATCCTGAAGTATTTACATATCTTCTAGGTGTATATTTTTATACCAATATAATTTCCGCTATGCCCGAGAGAATTTGAGTGCATTCATCTTGATGTCCACCTCCTAATTTTTTGTTTCCATTTCCCATCTCCCTCATCATGTTCCCAATGGGTAAAACTTTTAAAATGTACGTGTAGGGATGCTCTCAAGTTGGACAAGTGAAATGATGGGGTAACTTTTCGTTAAAACACCCATTCCTTCTCCTACTTTTAGACAATTTGATGTAATGCACACAAAGCTAAATGATTTTTTTCTGCAGTACCAGTCAAAATATATGCAACTGCCACTTTCTCTCTTTTCTCCACTATATTTCGGTACTTGTCTGTTTGTCCTTCGGATAGAATATTATTTCCCATCCTCCCTAATTTGCTCTTACTCCGTTTTTACTACCTACGGAGATATAGCCATGTATTTAGTATTCTGGATAGGTTGACTAACTTACAAAGACAAATGGGCAAACATTTTTTTGGAGACTGTGGGACTGAGTAATGATATGATGGTGATATGCGATGGTGCAAAGCATTTGGGATCATCTTGTGTTTTCTTTGGGTGCAGAAATAATATGTATTAAGGAAGAAAACGAAATGGTACCCCTTTTTCAAAAGTTAACGATACATTTATACCCATCTCATGCAACAACCCCCGTTGACTTTCACATTAGTCTTGTAAGCTGCTATGTGTTGTGTAAACCGATTAAACTCTTTCCTCCTCAGTAGCTAAACTAAAGGAACATACCAGGATGAGAATCATGATGTGATATCATTACAAACAGTGCTTTATTCGTTTTGAACGTGATCTATTATCTAGATAGCTTATTTTTCCTAGGCCTTGTCCCTATAATACGGTTTTATTGAATTGCGGTACTAATACACTACTTTCACAAAATGAGCTTTGTAGAGATGGTATTGTATTTTTGAGAAAATAATGGGATACTACTTACATGTCTTGTTTTATTTTTGTATTTTACAGAGTTTCTACAATGTTCCTCACGGAACTGGGCAGTTTTGTTGCTGCCATGTTATTCGCTGTACATCCGATACACACAGAAGCGGTAAGTATCTGTTTTTTGCTTTCCTCGTCAATTTTACAATTTACTGCGTACTGCGTGCTCCATACATTCAAACGAGACAGAAAAAGTTGTTAACTGGATAATGAACAAGATAAGTAGCTTATCTTATATGTACATACACCGTAAATGTTCTTTTTTGAAGGTTGCAAAGAAAATTTCGCATAGTTGCATGCTTGTCACGATGAAATATTTTGATGGTTGGACATATCTGTACAAGTTTCGTGTAGATTATTCATTTTTACGACTTTGCAATATACTTTACCCCGTAAGATTTTTACGAGTGTTCCACCAGAATAATTTCCACCCTCGGCAAGCTCATACTGCTACTGTGATGATGATTACACAAGTAAATTGTCGCAGCAGATTGAAGGACTGAGATGAGCCATGTCTTTCTCTGAAATAAAATGGTTCAAGTCACATGAAAAAGCCATAATGTCACCTTGTGTCTTCTTCGATACGTAATCAAGTGTGTGTTGTAGGGCATGGAGTGGACAAAGTAATGTTCACTAGCCAAGTCAGTCATTCAGTCACTGCGTGACCAATTATTGTGTGGAGACTTGACTGCTGGAAGCTAGAGAAAAAAATAAACAAGGAATGGTCAAACTTTTCTCCTCTTTTATTATTTAAGACATAAAGTTATTTTTCATGGGTGGTTGTTAGCCCGGGTATAGATGTGTATCACTTTTTTATGAGGGACACATTTGCCAAAAAAAACGTATACACGTAAACCACGTCTGGTAAAGTTATGTACGTAGAAGCCGTAAGAGGAAACAAGCTTATTTCTGTAGGACTATGGCTGCAGGACTCACTGAATGTAATTACTCACATCAAAGTAGATTTCTCAAAGGAATATTTTATCACTAACAATAATTTTTTGCTCTCTCTCTCTCTCTTTCGCTGAAAATTCACTGAATGTAATTACTCACATCAAAGTAGATTTCTCAAAGGAATATTTTATCACTAACAATAATTTTTTGCTCTCTCTCTCTCTCTCTTTCGCTGAAAATGAATAAAGTTATTAGAAATGTTGTGACAAGCCAAAAGAACCTTATGTAATGTTATGAATATATGTGTACATACATACATCATGCGATCAGTGTGTAATGTAATATGATAAGTGCAATTTTATAAAAACCAGATTTAGCTCTGTGTTCATCTATCTAACCACCGGTTTTGATGCTGGAAGGGACATAAAACAAAAAATGATAAAAGGAATGCCGGATTTATGAAGCTATTATGCGTTTCATCCTCGGAATTCAACTGTTCAACTGCACTGCGTCGGTTTTCCAACTAGGGTCTACTTCCGATTTCAAAACACGGAGAAAATAGTTGGCTTTGTAGAGATGGAAATGCAACAAATTGTTGTTTCCCTCAAAAACTCAATCGTAACCGTGCACTGAAAACAAGTGATCTAGATCCATGAATCAAATTATGAATTATGGATTCCCCTACTTTTCTCATTTGCTTGGAGCAGTTCTAGCTAAAATGCCTGTATGCAATGTGACACCGTGTGTGTAGGTAGCCGAGTTGTGTTTGTTGGTGCTTTATTTGCATTTTGATTGGAATGAAAGGAAAGAGAGTTAGGAAATAGTTTGGGAATCTTAAAGTAATATACAGTTACATCTCTGCAAGTATTTGGATGTACATACAATGCAGCCATGATTCATTTAACCATTTAGTATCACATCTAAACATTCCTATTGAGTTTAATGGTGCAAACATGTGCCAACAACGGATTGGTATATAAAGCAAGCAAATAGCATTCCATTCCAAAACTGACTATGAAGATACGATGGTTTTCTTCTTCCAGTCATAATGAACGCCTTTGGGATCACATTGTTTTCATGCCGATGAACAGAGTACCATTAAGGGTGCAGTGTCTAATCTGTGTTATTTTCGTCGTACATGCCTATTTGAGTGTCTTGTTTGTTAAGGTGAGATACATGGTAAAATGCTTTCTCTAAACATATAAAAATTAGAGCTAATTTTTATATGTTTAGAGAAAATCAAAGCTCTTTGATTTTTAAAAACAAACTTTCTAGCAGTAAAAGTACCAAACCAATTTTTTTAAATGCTTTTGATTTGTTACTGTATTGTATAAGCTAGGGGAATATTTTAATAGGGGTTTTAGTGGTAGTGTCATTCAACGCAAATGTGCATATTGCATTGCAAAAATCGTAAAAATATTAGGAGTACAGAATATGGTATGTATTTTATAACAAAATATGCTATATTAAGGGCTTATGTACTTACTTTCTCAAATGTGTATGTGTAACTAACGATTCGAAAGGAATGAAAATGGAATGTTATGCTATGTTGTAGTATGTACACACAAAATGTTTTCATGTCTTGAAAATTCTTTTAACATGAAAATTTAGGGTGGAAAATGGAAACTAAGGAATGTTCCACTTTTCCCAAAGAATTTTCATATTAGGCATGTACATACATGTATTTAAATACTTCTCATTCTTTCATTCCCTCTAAACATACTCTTGGTATGTTGTCAGCATGTATAACCCCGTCATTACCATTACATCTACATAACATAATATATATACAGAACAAAATTGAATATTCGTTTTGTAGATTAAGAAATCTTTCCTTTCAAGAGAAAATATGTGAGGAGAGTCTAGAGAGATGCTCCATCTTTTATAACATTGCTGTCATTTATTGCATATTAATGTCATGTTTAAAGTCCTTGATGACAATTTCTGTACCCACTATTCTACACGAAGCATTCTTACCTTCCTCTCTCATCTTCTCAAAATAGCTCTTCGGCTTATGTATGAGCAACCATGAATTATTGTTGTTGCAAAACTTGTGTAATCATCTGCTCTTTCCTCATTTCATGTCGTTTCATCATACCCTGTATTCACTGTAAAAATAATTTCTTTTCTGTTTTGAAATGGCAATTTGAAAATTTCAATATTCATCAGCACACATAACATGTTCTTTCATCAGAATCATTTTCATCTCCAGACTGAAGCAGATGATACGTCGAAATCTGGATTTTGAAAGAGGACATTACAACTAGGGACAAACTACAGGTTGTTTGAGTAATAGTATGCACACGTAAGCGCAAATTTTACAAGAGTACAGCCCATGTTATTATTACTCTTATTATTATCACTATTGTCGAAAAAGAAAGAAGGTGGGGGAAGCTGAGAGCGACAAGATAGAAGGTATTTGAAGCTTATACAAAATGCAAACCAAACCACACTCCGTCTTGGCTTTGGCTTCTGTCTGACTGAAAGTAAAGAGGAGTAATATTATGCTAATCGGCGACATCAAATGGGTCTTCTACAAAATGGAATCCTTAATGTTTATACCATTCTCATCTCCTCTCTCGTCTTGTAAACACAGAACAAACATTTGGACATGTGATGGTAAATGTTCCTTACGCGTGGTATGCTATTTCCTACTGTTGCTCACTTTATATTACCCTGTACTTTATTCTTAACTTTACATGCATTCTGATGAGAAGCCAAACCTAAACTATTATTATGGCGGAATGACTTTTCATATTAGATCCTTAAGTTGTCATTAGTATTCAATGGAGAGGAGGCGGAAGAGAAGGCGTATTGGTAAATTATGCTAAATATTCGCCTTGAAAAACTCTCATCAATTTACTAGAAAACGTATGCACGCCCTTTACTATTAAGTTCCCTTGTAATTTATACACCAGTTCTTTCTTAAACCATCACATCACACACGAATCAAATAATGTTATGCATCTCCTCTCTCAAACAAAAATAATGATGCGTGTTGCACGTGGTAAATTGCCAGAGCAGAAATATATTTAGCCAAATATAAGTAAATACACTGATGTGCAGTGAAATGGCATTAATGCATTTGCTGTTTTCCTTTTTAATAACTTTGCTGTTTTAGTCTTTATGAGTAAAGTATATATGCTTTAACATCAAAATGTACATCATGGGAACAGTGTAACATCTCCCCACTTCTATTTTCTTTTGTAGACAAAAAAGGCATGAGAGAAAATGACTTATATTATATATACACTATGCCAGAAGTAGTAAAAAGCCTTTTCCTTCTTGTTCCCTAACCTAAATAACTGGAACAACAAGGTAAATAAAACAATTGACTGAGTGAGAGGGTATATATACGCAGTATATGGTATATGGAGGGTTGCTGAGTGCTTTTTAGTGCTGACTGCATATGGTCTTCTTGTAAAGTCGGTCTCTCTTTTCTTTAGCTATTAGTTTATATTTGAAGTAATAGGCTTGATAGCGTGCTTATTTTTTTTCTGATGGAACGGAGAGCCTTGTGTTTTCTGTTTCTTTTGAGGGAAAAGGACCTAAACAGAGTTATGCCGTCGTAACATAATGGAAGTAAAAAAGTAAAACGTACAACCTGCAAGCTACTGGCTTGTTTTGTTACACTTTTTAAAAATCCTCTCTCTTTCTCCTAAAGTAAAAGTTGAAGTAGGTGGAGAGAAAGGGAGAGAGAGAGTAGAAGAGAGATTTTTAGTGCGGTGGCAGAAATGAGCTCTCCATCATCACAGATGAAATAATAAAACAAGGTCTTTATGGTGTGAGTCGTAAAGTTGATTATGGAAAAGCTTTTATGTTCCCTGTCACCTGTTCCCTAGTTTGTTATGTGCATGAATACAAGTAGTATAAAAACTTGTGTGTACGTAGCATAAAGCTTGTTTAATATATGGAGAAAATAATACAACAGAATATAGAAAAATAAGGTCCGGCCCAACAAGAACATATAAAAGCAGGAGTCACTGGGTTTTGTATGGTGCTTCTAGTTTTTAAAATGACTTTTTAACTAAAAGGAAAAGGTGCATTTTGAGCTTTCTCTTGTTTTCACTCCCTTTTTAAAAGCAGTAGCCAATCGAGCATACTGTACAGGACACAGAAGGTGACCGGAAGGGTGCACCTGATACCCATATATACGTTTTACAATCAAGATGAAGACTTTTTTTACAGAGAATTTTTGCAGTGAAAATAAAAACATGGAAAAAGCTTGGACTCACTATATTGCATGGGATATCGCGTGCATCTTGTGTTTTTTAATACGATAGGTTATGTACTAGCTAAGAGTTTTAGTGAAAGTCACTTTGAAAGGTAGAAAACGCAACAGCAACAACACACGAAAACAGAAAAAATATGGTAGCCTGACTCGGCAGAAAAATATATACAGAATGTTCGTGAGTATTTTTAGAGGGGTCAGCGTAAGGTTGTTGGTTTAAAAAAAATAGCTTGAAAACGACCAAAAAATATTTTCTTCAGTGTTGTAAAAGGGAACAGGAAATAAAATATAAAAGCAAATTAGCTTGTTTTTCTGTATTTTTTGCCATGTATTGAATTGACCGGTCTGGCTACTACAATGCATACATATGGCAATAGGAAACAAATGTCACACGTGTGTACATTCTGGCACAAAAACTATTTTTTTACAAAACACGGCAAACACTTGAGTATTACAAGCATAATATATTCTATATGTATCATTAACTCTTTCTTCCGGAACATGAACGGTGGAAAATCAGTGTATTTGGTGATCGGTACCACCATTTCGTGATAATATGCAAAATATCCAGTGTTACGCCATAACGTAAGGTTATATCGATTGAATAACAATTACCATGTGTGTGTAGAACTTTTTAACTGTCTCACACCCCCAATTTTCATGCAAAACCCGTCTCGTCAGCTTTTCAATGGAGTCAAAAATGGCTAGTAATTTGGAGGCATAAATAAACGGCTGATTATGCGCTTAAGGTGTAATTTAACCATGAGTCTACCTGACTGGGATTGTCCTGACATTTTGTTTGTTGGAATTCTCCTGCAATATTGTGTCGTGTAGAGTGTTTGAAGACAAATGATTTTCTTACCTTTTGCGGAATATTATTGTAGGGTAATTACTACTACCTGTTATTTACCATTAATAATTTTGCATACCCCATAATATCCCATATATAGTCTAAGGATGGATGGATATACTACTAAATACTATGTGAATAAACAAACTATGGAAAATTAATGAGACTTGTGTTCCTGTTCACTTGTTACGCCATTGCAGCCCCATAAAAGTAGGTATGTGTATTTCAGAGTGTATTTAGTAATTAATCATAGTAATTGTGTACAGATGATACATTAATTGCAATTTATGTTTATTTTTTCATGGGGTGGGGGATTACAAGGTAAATAAATATTAGCTTGGTTGGAATAATGTTGTGACATTTTTAAATGAGTATTATAAATCTGCCGGTTGATTTTGCAGTGGCGTATTTGGTTTTGGTATTTTGCGAAAACAGGGTATATTTGTTTGAGGAGAAAGCTTCTTTTGAAATATGATATGGTTGTTGTATGCCACAAGCTACTTACACATGCTACATTAGCCTTATCACTCTATCCCGGTTGACTTTCAAAAGTATGGGCGAGGGTGCATGTATTGATATGGCGTGACAAAAACGGACTTTCACGTTGCGCTGCTCCCTGTAATTTTTCATTTGTTCTGACAAGTCAAACCAAGTTTTTTTTCTTTTTCGTTTGTGCAAGTGAGCAACACGCAGTCATGTAATTAAGCATAGAGGAAAGTGGCTCATGTAACTAAAAACGTCGCTGTACACTTGGCTGCTTTGTAAAGGAGCATTATGTATCCACTTAATCCTCTCAAATTACATTTTATGTTAGTTGTATACATAATAATGTATAAATATAAAAGTAAACATATATTTACAACAAAAAGCACAACGTAATCCCTGTCAAGATTGGCCCTTGTGTACAAACTAGAATATAAAAAAAGTTGATGAGGTGGAGAGAAAATTGAGAAAGCAATAAAATGGAGAGGGAATCACGCGAGTTAGTCATCATCAATTCCTCTTGTCTACCAACTAGCTTTACCTTTCTAAAACGCAATGCAATAGAAACATAACAATATGGGTCTAACCCGTGCATAAATGAAATAAGTGTATGTACCTGTACCTATGTACACTTATTGCATGTGGAGAGTGAATTGATGACAGGAAGAATGACGGTGAGACTAAAAGCACTTTTATCGAAAAACAACTTTCTTTTCTAAGAGAAAGTCCTTTACATATGCTAGACGGTGCCCTATCAGCCGTTGTCGTTTTACACCAACGGTAACACCAGTGTTGTTTCTGTCTGTATTGTTAAGTAGTTGTCTTCATTCAAGTTTTAAAAGTTTAAGCGGAATAAGGCAGATAGTGCTTGTCCAGGGCATTCATCTGATTTTTAATTCGCTGAATGTATGATTACCAACTGAACATGAAAGCTAGTTAGTCGAGAACTATTAAAATGCCAGTGAAGGCCAAAATATGCCGAAGGAAGTTTATTTTAACAGAAACGCATTAATAACAATAAATACATCTAGACAACGGAATGTACCTGTACAAAATGTTATTATCTTGATTATCATCATATTACGCATTTCATTGAAATACAAGAATCAAGAATGTTAGTCTGGATGAAAATAATATGGAGAGTGTCTTGTGTACCCTAAGCTAAGGTTGTTGTAAATAAAAAGGTTTTTTTGTAACAGAGGAAGTCTCGATGAGAGTGTGATAGTGTTACAGACTTTCATTATTTACCATGTATAAGTAAATCGTTTCCACCACCTTTCGCTTTCTGTGTAATTTTGAAGGTTTCAGCTTTTCTAGAGAGAATACGGTCGGCTTAAGTGTCAAACCATTAGGAAAGGCTTACGCGTAAAAAAGGCATAAGAATGCGTCATATCACGAATCTTCCTCAGCATAATCTTTTCAGCAAGCTTTCTTTGTATTATTTTCTGAAAAAATTTCCAGGGGAAAAATATAGCAACGAATACATAATATAAAACTAAGTACGCAAATATGTGACAACTTTTACACTATTTTAAGCATTATTGCGTATTTAAGTAAAAAGTAAGCATTATTTTAGTTTTCGAAGCTTTACTCCGAAACAGGACAGGGGATATATATTCAGGTAAAATGTTTCAGCTTTCACTGGTGACTGGGTAATAAATTGGGAGGATATTTTCTTTGAACGGATGGATAAAGATGATGCTCCTATGCATAAGAATGATGGGATAGGGAAAAAGATAGTGCATTAGTTGAAAGGTATTTGTGTGTAAGAACAAGCACAAGAGGCAAATGGATGATTCCCATGCCAATTTTCATGTCTTTGGTATGGAAGTGTAATATGTCACCACGGAATAAAAATAATGGTGGTTTTAGAGGTGATGGCATAATGATGTGTGATGATGTGGGTGGAAGGTGATACTATAAAGTGTCTTCTGTTGTCGAGCATTATATCATGAAGTGACTGATTGAAGATGTCGCTGACAAACTAACTTATTGTTGCTGCGCTTATTTCGTTCTAAATATAGTCAGTCTTTCGTCATTTCCTGAACCTCGTTAATTAAATGTTTTGGCTATAAAATTTAAACCTCGCCATTTCAAAGAAATTGATAGTTTCATCGGAAACAACATAAAACTTTCATATTCATAGGTCTTAAATAACTTTCTTTGGATATATGTATATCATACGGAAAACTAAATATTTTGGTCTTCATACCCGCGTATATATAAATATAATATAGCCTCCCGTTACAACTACATATCTTTTCTAAAACCTTGGAGAAAGCGACAAAAATTTAAAGTCCGTCGACGAGTTTCATTTTCATAGTTATCCTCCTCATAAAGAGTTTCATATTAAAGCACATTTTACATTTTCATCCCCGTGAGCTGCAAGCATAGGATTATCTTTTTCATATGTCATAACATTGCTGGTAGGTAGGTAATTTATACAGTATGTAAATGAAAAAGATACTTTTCTCCAAGTGAAAGTAACTTTTCTCCTCTTCAACAGTTAGCTGTTTTTCCTTTCCCGTTAAGTAAGCACAACATCATAATAACATAAATAAGAGTATGATGCTACTACGCTATTCTACGGTACTCTTGCTTCATTTCCATATTTTTCGTAAAAGTTGTCTTTAAAACTCTTGTTGCTTTCCCACACACTGTATAGCAATATCCTGTACTTCGTTGCTTTATTGTTTCTAGTCTCAAAATGAGATGATAAGTAAGAGGATATTGAAATATAACCTGTTCAATATTGCCTTTCTCAAGATGAGATGCTCACGCGTGAATATTATCGCATCACTCATGACGCTTGTTCAAATAGGCATTATGTAAAATGGGTGATTGGTTAAACTCTTTTCTTTCCTCTTCTTCTGATTACTATGATGATGACGATAGTCAAGAGTAATTTAAAGTGAATGTAAAATATTAGTCTGAAAGCTGACTTGTCCTATGTGAACATGTTGGATTGCAAGCTTACTTCGCATATACTTATTTAAATCTGCATTGCATATCATATTACAAGTTTATCATTTCCTTTACAAAAAAGAGTAAGCTCTTCTCTACCTGCCTCCAGTGTCAAGTATCTTGTCTGTACGGTATGCATACTACAACTCCACTTCACTCCATTGCCATTTCTCCATCATCATCATCAAGCTTATCCCTTTTTGCTTACTTACGTGCGCATTCTACTTGCCTCCACATTTTTTCACTTTCAAAGCTCTCCAACCTTAAACATGAGATTTTTAAGGGTAAACCTATCTCACTTAACTAAAGACTTGTGTTTCAATCCAACACGTACGCCTTCTCCTAACATTTTTTTCTTTTTTGAAAAGCTTACACATACGGTAAAGAATACGAATGACAGTCATCATCATCATTACAACTGCCATGCATACATCCATCTCACACCAAGCCACAAAAACACTATGTATTATTTCATATACCCTCCTCTTACATTTTAGTCCCTCATCATCATCCTCCTCTTTTCTATCCATCCGCGTGTGAAAAAAGCAGGGATAAAAAATATTTTATGCATGTATTTTTCTTCACTGTCACAACAACCTTTTCTCATAAGTGCACGGATGAATGTGGAAGGTAGAGATAAAAAGAACACTTTCACGTGTCTCCTGCTTCTATATACTTTGCTATTGCTATTATGCAACTTTTTGCTTATCCTTCTGGCTTATTTTTTTTTTTTTTTACTTTCTCCTCTTCCCTTTCTCTCCCAGGAGGAACCTTATATTCGTGGGATCTCATGCTGTTCCATCCAACTTGTTTTCTCATTTCATTTGCCTGCCGACATTATTAAATATTGTGGAGAGATAAGAGGGTGATGTATGAATGCATGCATAATAATAATAGTAGTCCTTTCCATCGTATTCTTCACTGTTGGTGTGGTCCTTGACGTGTTTTTTTCTACCTACTTATTCCCACTGGGATAAAAATTTGAAAAGACTTTGAGAAAAATGTCGCATTCTTTAAATATCATTTTCATGCATGCATATAATATTGCAAAGCCGTAGTCATTTTTGAAACTTTTCCATGTGCAGTTC
>JAHZNG010001972.1:5526-16804 GCA_027744375.1 Orchesellides sinensis | reverse complement strand
GTACAATTATGGAGAATACATACAAGTAAAACGGAAATGTACCGTAAAAATACTCAAGTCTGGTATTTCTTAATGAATATTTTAATTTAATTTGATTTTCGACTAGATATTATGATTAGAAGATTTTGTTCGTTGATAAATTTGCATATGCTTCTAGGTAAGACATCGTAGTTATGGAATATGCTCTAGGCTTTGCAAGGTTATGTTATGAAAATGATATGTTGTATTTAAAGAGAATATTATAAAAGACGAATATTGTCCGTTTGTCCAGTGGTGAGAAATCGCTTACCGTCTGCATCTTCATCATCGATTGCGGGTGCTGAAATTTAGAGACAAAAAACATAATGAGTGAACACATAAAATACTTAAAGTTACGGTTAAAATTAATGTTTTGAAATAGAATCCACTACTTGGATGCATATTTATCCTTTTGTTTGCTCAGTCATATTTTGAAAGTTTGAATTTTTAAAAGATTTGTATTTGTTGCGATTTGCATAGTTGAGATTAGAATATGAATTATGATGCGTATTTAGTTGTACGTCTTACGAGGGGTTTCTCATAGACACTCAGAAATGTGTAAGCTTGATTTCCTGTTCCTGTGTGTTACTCACGCACACGTATTGTTTTCTGGAAGGAAGGAAGCTTTAAAAAACAACAAAGCTCCCTGTACAACTGCCATATTTACAACAGACAGCCTTATGAGAATTGACAGTGCTTTTTTCTAAAAGCAAAATGTATGGTGGCCCGTTGCCAAAATAACCAAGCCCAGCAGCCCTTCACACAATATACGCAACTTATTTATACGAACACTCTTTCAGTACAGAAAACTTAAGCATTGAAATCGAAGCATTACGAAACGTGTTTTAAATTATATTAAATATTACACCTGGCCAGGTCTACCTACTCTTTAATTTTTATTGTGGTTAGCTAAGATTGAATTATGAGAGGATGATAAAAGATTTTGTTGAATGAATTTAAAACAGACTAGGAAGGAAGTAATATCGGTAGGTGGTAAGTAATGTAATATGGTATCACATAGCTACAAAATATATTTTATTACTTATTAAAGATAACTAACTTTATTACGATAACATCGCCACAGGTATTTAAAGAAGTCTTTTTGCTACATAAAACATTTAGTATGAAAGACGAGCAAATATTGAAACATCTTGATGCATAATGCAAAAAAGTATAAAAATCTGTATCACCTGAGGTGATGTTAAAAAATTACCTGACCAAGTTCATAACATACAGGTTGATGGGATGAGATAAGGATGCAAGAGTGGGATAAGAGAAGCACGTGAAATGGTGAAAGGTCATCTACCCACATAAAAAATGTACCCATTAGTTTGTGCGCAGTTCCTTCCTACTACCTCCTCCTCTCCGTGTATTTTTTCCATGCGTTAAAAACATAACAATATCAAAGAAAGGAAGAAGATAATGCTTTGCGTAAGGAAACAGTGAAAATTAGTACATGATGATGGGGATGATAACATGCTACATCATTATAACACATTGCAATGATGAAGAAGATGTAAAAACCAGCGCAATGTAGTAGAGTAGACAGATAACCAATTCTCGTATTCATCAATCAGTATCATTTTTTATTGAGAGAGATTAAATATTATTTGGTTCATCATTTTACTCCATAACCGTGCATATAATTGCATGATACACGAAATTGCAAAGATTTTTTTACTTCCTTGCTGATTTCCTTTTCATTGTGTTTTCGAAATGTTTAGATTCATTTTATATTGTCTGTGTTTGTTCAAGTTTGAGAGAATAAAGTTTGATCTGATCATGTTTAAATGAAGGAAGTTGAAAAGGATATCCAATAAGTCACATGATTACTTATTTTAGTTGAGCTCATCTCATAATACCCTAAAATATATGGAGGGTTCAAGTAAGTGATTATTGCTATAATTACTACTAAGCGGATTGACCATGCTATTAATTTGCATTGGGGGGAGTGCATAATCGCATGCAATGAAACAAAATAACGTTGTCGGAAAAACAACCCCCGCGATATTTTTGTATGAATAAATGGTCGTCCTTGCTTACTTTATGCACATAAAAATAGCGTGACTGCCGCATAATAATTATTAAATTATGATTTACGCTTGCAATTTTCTATTTAAAAAACATGTATTGCATGAGTGAGCATCAGCAGGTAAATCATGTCATACTTCATATTGCATTCTAAAATCCATTTCATTTTGTCTCTCAAACTGACCAATTCTCCTTAAAAAGGTGAGCTTCGCCAATTGAAATGATGTAATGTAGTAATCATGCATTCCTTCACTGTCAAGTTCAACAAGATTATGCAACAAGGAAAATAGGAAATGCACGAATTGGCATATTTTCATTATTTTTGCTAGAAGAGCACAGGCACATAATGCATGCTAGGTAATCTTCAATATAATATCCTAAATTGACTTGAAGTACATTCGCTCAATTCCTATGAACTTTTTAAAAGAAGTATGTAGAACGGTACAATCACGCACTTTATGGGGTCCTATCACTATAATAATCGTTTTTGATGAACAAGAATCCCAAAAAAGTCGGTTGGCGATGGGAAGATAGCGCCTTGGACATGAAATTCGTGAACAGCGAAAATGCAAGGAAGTTGCAAAAGACTAGTTTACTTTAGCTAGAGATAATGCAATTCACTTAGAATTGCATTAGTGTTTTTTATTAAATGATTGCTTCTGCATTCTGACTTTCCCATAGTGGTCCTTCCACCATAATCACGATAATATATTATCCTGGCATTAGGTATTCGTTTGCGTCAAGCACCATATTTACCCTTTATCTTTTCCACTAGTAGTATGGTAAATGCAGTTATCCGACACAAAGGAGAATTATGAAGAATGTCTTAATTATCCGGCTTGTTATTTTCAGATTTAAAAATACTCTTCTGGGGCACAAATGGTAAAATGCTATTTAATAAATTGAACACAGGCTATATTATTACAGCACAACGGTATCAGACATATTTTGCTTGTATCAATTACAGTCTTATCCCTTTTCCATAAATAGTGCATATGTATATATGCATTATAGAGTGTACTTTATGCATATAAGTCAACGTCGCCATTTGTTCATGTGTACTTTCAAGAAAGAACATAAAAGGATGAAAAATGCAACGGGCTCTTCCTTTCTTCTAACTAGGCACGCAATTATATCGTTTACAAATCCATTTACAGGGATTACATAAGGTAGCATGACATAAGCATGAAACACGATGTAGGATAATAGTAAAAACCACCACGTTGTGTTGTGTCTATTACCTTTATATCATATTAGTACTATATATGTAAAACATATACATTAAAGTATATTTCGTTCTGTATATGATAAAGAACTTTTTAAAAGATGTGAAAAGCGTATAATAGGTAAAAAGATGAATCTGTATGTAATACGCTATAAAGCTTCAAGAAAAAATCTTTTTTATCTAGAAGACTATTTTTTATCTTTCAGCTCAGCTCAACCATGTAGTTCACAATCAAACGTGTAATTTGGTGTGTGATGCAGTTGTTGATGATGATGATATGGTTTGGTGTGAGTGACCATTTAGCAGTAAACATACATAACATAATATAAAATACGTAGTAGAATTGTAGACCAAGTGTGCAAGAAACGGTGGTAGGAAAGCATCTTTTTTATGGTGATTATGTATGATGATGATGTCGCTATTTCCATTCTTACAGTAGAAGATGCAACTGAAATAACAGACAACAGAAGTAGCTTCAGCATCCTTCCGAAAAGTCGACAAGAATACTAACGGTGCCCTCGTTACTTTATAACTGTCGAGCTGTCACGGACATTGTTGGTCAGTCCACTCACACTTTACATCGTGTAAGCATGCATGTGTGTTGGATATCTTCCGAGAAATTAGGGAATTGTTCGTGAAATTTTATTCCATTCAATGATTTCAATGTTACATCATTTTTCGTCTTGTTCCTCCATGCTATGATGATCATAATGCTCCTTTTTGCATTGAACATGGTATATAAATATATATGTATTTTAAAAAAGTATAATGGTAAAAATTCAATTAAAGTTAAAAAGTTTTTAGGAGTGCAAAACTCTAGATCAAGCCAGCTTTGTCGGCTGGCTTAAACAAATAGCTAGTATAAATATATATGTAGGTATGTCTGCTTATGCACTTATGCTGTTTGGCTAGACGGCTGTTGTGGTGCTGGTGCAATACCACATTTTTTTTGGATGAAGAACTCGTGCATTTTTACTGTCAATGATTTTGACAAGATGACACCTCTATTAGAAAATTTGACTGTATATGGCAATTTAGATATGTATAGAAATTGCACGGCATGCTAATACCGTATTGACTGTGAAATAAGCTGTGGTCACGTTGACATAGCTCTAATGTAGACTTCTGCGGTAATGAAACTGTTTCAGGAAATTCACTGTGTATGAAATGTCAGTTGGCCACCGTGAGGGCGGAAATAACGTCATTTTGAATTGACTGAAATCATGATGATGCTAATGATATTTTGTGGATGATTGTGGGCAAGCAATGTAGGAAGTTGACAATTCGGGATCATCATTGATTTGCTTATTACTTTAGATGAATGACGCAAGGTGTATTAATTGATTACAATAATACACTTTTCGCACATTCTAATGAATAGATTTACCTTGAAAAGCAATTCGTGATTTATTGTTTTTCTGGAAAATACTAGTTACTTTTGCTCATCTCATAAAGATTCATGAACATTAGGATTTTTGATGATTGAAATCAAATGTGTAGTCAAAAACAATGAAGATTTATGACGTTAATGATCAGGAAGCTTAAAGAAGCTTTTGCCATTTCCAATTTTCAATTGATAAATTAAATGCATAATTTTGTTGCATCGTCATACTTTCTTATTGCAAAAGTGATGAAGTGCAAACCCTGAATGAAGACATGTAATACATTAAAAAGAATCCTCACTTGAGAATCCATTTACACCTTGAGTCGAAAAAAGGACAAAATAGCAATAAAAATATTTTTGAGGAGGGAATACCGACGGTGGAACACTCAACTAAATTTAAAATTGGTACTAATGGTCCTACAAATACTGGTTTGTCTACACTATTTTACTTTATTTACATAATTGACCATGACAATCTTCCGGCAATATGCAAAACTTGTGTCAGTAACTCTTAAATTGATATCCGTGGTGATTCATCGCCTACTTGATTGTTCTATCGTAATATGTACATACAAAAGCCGACTAAACAATGTGCAGAATTGGACACGATTTAGTTAAACCCAAATTATGTGTTTAGTTGTCACTTCAAAACTTCGTATAGCACTGGCTGTCCATACTATCAACCATTCGACTATCAACTTTGCATATTTAAATATTACCTTTTGTAACGTTAGTCTCTCAAGCATACGAGCGGAAGAGCAAATAGTAAATGTGTGTGTTTATGAATGACTTTTTCATTCACTAACTCAGACATGCATAAACAATGACTAGCATAGATGTGAGCAATGTGATGATGACCTTGAGCTGAGTTCTCTTGATTGACTAAGGTAACCAAAATGATGATGATGGTGAACACATGAGTTTTATTTAATATGTTCACTCACACCACACCGCCAACATATAATTTCATTACAAATTTAGAAATCAAGCTAATTTCATTTGACAAAAGGCTCTATGGCATGGCTAATAGAAAATATAGAGTTGACATGGAAATTCCAACAAAAAAGTGTGACAAGTGAAGCTGACTGAATGTGAGAAATGCATACAATTTGGAGGATGCGAGATGCTATATACATACACAAACGAACACCCACAGCTGCAACAAATTTCATATAATATGTATATTGATAATCGATTAATGCATAATAGACGAAGATTCACTTTTTCAAAGATTTGAGACAAGGCATAAATTAAGCTGTTGCCAATGTTCGGCATTTTAAAAAATAAATGTAAAGTTATCATCACTTGTTCTGTTCACACGGTGATTTCGAGATGCATGAAGGTTTGATAGGTGCGCATGTCTTATCCGGTCGGTGCGTGAGAGAAGATATACAAAATATTGTAATAGCGAAATCTAATCCGGAACTTGCAAAAGGGAAGCAATTTGTAGTGAACATACATATATGTATGTATACACACTCAATTTGCTTCATCTATCATTATCATAAATTCCTTTTGTAATTTTCTTCTGAAACACATTTATGGTCATGTAGTGCTGTATATTTTCTCATGTTATACATATGTAACATTGATAATACATGCGTCCGTTCAAATCGTTTATTTCCGAACAAAAATGCTAATAACCGGTAACGCGTATTTTTCCGCATTATTACTAAACACTCAATGCTAATAGCTTACTTCACTCAACTGAGCGGTAGTATATTACATCCGTAAATAATGTTCCACAAAATTCTGTGCGTGAGAGAAGATATACAAAATATTGTAATAGCGAAATCTAATCCGGAACTTGCAAAAGGGAAGCAATTTGTAGTGAACATACATATATGTATGTATACACACTCAATTTGCTTCAACTGTCATTATCATAAATTCTTTTTGTTATTTTTTTTCCAAAACACATTTATGGTCATGTAGTGCTGTATATTTTCTCATGTTATACATATGTAATATTGATAATACATGCGTCCGTTCAAATCGTTTATTTCCGAACAAAAATGCTAATAACCGGTAACGTGCATTTTTCCGCATTATTACTAAACACTCAATGCTAATAGCTTACTTCACTCAACTGAGCGGTAGTATATTACATCCGTAAATAATGTTCCACAAAATTCGAAACCGAAAACAAGAAAACGTTATCCCACAAGACTTTTAAAGGAATCTATTTGTAATGGACTCACCCTGCCTTACAGCTTTGCTAATGGAAGCATAAACAAAAGAAAACATTTTCTCGAACAAGGCATTCAATTTTTTGCATGGCATTTAATGGATCTTTGTAACGTACGCAACATGAAGTAAATGAACTAGAAAATGTAAATGCAGCTCTTTAGTCGTCTATACTTTTACTGTGCTTAAATAAGTAGTACCTGTCAAATAGATAAAAGGTGTACGTACTTGTATATAACGTAACGCACATACCTATTACAACCTTCAGCAACCTTGAGCTTGAAAATATAGGGATGTATGTGTGTATTGTTGTTTTCATCTCCTTTTCTCTTCTCCATCTAGGGCTTTGCTCTCATTACATTACAACTGGCACTCAAACAACAATAAATCAGTTCATCCATCCAATCCATCATCATCCAATCACTATATTGCCAAACTGCTATAATACCGCAACCCTTTCTTTTGCTATTCTTTACGGTATCCTCGAAAGGAATCAGCACCGGTGCCAATTTTCGCCCAATAGGGAATTCCTTTTGGTGCGCTCTATTCTACCTCTCATCCACTTAAACAAATGCCCGAGTAATTAAAACTTACTTCATAAACACATTCCTTTCTATCAAACATGGGTGTACCGTTGCAGATTCCTTTTGTGTCTTTAATTACCTGGTTTAAAGCCAAGGTTAAAAAACTTCCTGAGCGAAAAGAAAGCGATATACCTATGCTGTTTCATTTAAGAATGACATTATGTATCTTGGCAAGTAATTGCATAAGTGTGTGTGCTGCTGTTGCTATGAACATACCTAGAGTATCCAGGAGGGAGTATATGGTTGTAAATTGTAATGAAAAGGAGTGAAACGTCAATTAATTTTTATCGTACGTTTACATGCATGACTGAAGATACGGAATGCCATTTCATTTGCGTGCGTCGACAAAAGAAGAGGAAGTGACTTTATGCGTAACGCAGCAGTACGCATCAACAGGGATTTAATACACACGACGGCTTGCCTGATAAAAAACGAAGATTATATATTATCGTAATAGGAACACATTGTGTTCTTCTATTGCAAACATAACAACAGAGATGATAGTGATGGAAGATGATCATTAAAAGAACTCGGCATGGCTAAGTAAGCAAAAAAGATAATTGCACACATTTGTCGACGAAATAGGTACACGTACTGCGCGAAAGCTTTCAACAGGTAACTGACTCACACAGACAGTTGTGAAAATCATGATGATGATGACTGGACTATGAAAAACGCATTGTAACAGGGAAAATTGGCCTATCCAGCGGCAAGGCCATAGAACAGACGGAGAGGAGTAGCAACGACGTAATCAAGTATGTAAGTCAATATATTTATGTATGTGTATGGGATATAAACTTGTTATTTAGATATCCCCATCTTATTGTTATTTTCTTGATGTTACCTTTATTTCACCGAATCTATATTATATTTTGATAGATGACTACATACAATCCTAGTTCCTGTCGCCACTGAGTCAACGACCTTGTCTAGGTAAAACAACAATGCATTCTGAATATTTTACGAAAAAAGGTATTGAACTACCTTGATACAATATATTGAGCACATTTGTATAAAAAAAACTTGTTGGGATGCAAAAAAAAGTGTTGTAGAGAAACAGTGATGATTAGTTTGGATCTTGGGGTAATACGTAGTACCACTTGATTGCATTCTACATATCACATGTGTACCCGGGTTCTGGTTTACGTTGACTCATACATATTTTCCCCCTCTAAAAAAATAAAACTTTGTATTCAATTCTGTTCTCATTTTTCATGACCCCAACATGGTTAATCCTCCATTAACTGAATAAAAAAAATTCCATGACGCAGCAGCATCCTTATGATTTCATTAATTCACATGTAATTCTTGTATTCTACGGAAATAAGGAAGTTTTGCAGGGAATTTATTGCGATGCTTGTTGGGTTCAAAGGCTTTGCAAATTTTTTATTGTTGTGATATTAATCGGAAAAATTTGACCATCCAGATAATCAAGATAAAGATATTTTCTCACTTTCACCATGATCATACCCATATCGTTTCATTAAACCTGAACACATATGGAGGATGTTCAGCTATAGCAATTCGCAATTTTAACAATGCACTGGCTTAAGTTTTGCTACTTACAATTTTTACGACCCGTTTAAAAAAACTACACCATCTGCTGCATATGAAATAGCAACCTTATCAAATAACTTTTTGATAAAAAAATAGCTGCTTTAAAAAACAATCTGATAAGTAATACCCCTTTTACTTTCATTTCATGATATCAATCAAGTATCCACAAGCCATGTGTGCATTAGTAGTACATGATCTTGAACAGATGAGATTTGATATCAAATAACACCATCACCATGAAATTCTCACCTTATTATTACTGTACACTCCAGGCAGTCAGGACAGGTTAAAAGTATTGCTTATTGATTGATATGAATAAGAAACTGTTGAAGATGGTAAAAGGCTGATAATGAAGATGGGAATAGTGATGATTTGGCGTTTCGAGCTTGACATGTCTTAATTTCAAACAATATATTATCTCATATAATCTGATATGAACCTCGTTCGTTTTTAATATCCATTTCACCTCAGGGTCTCCATTGATGACTTGACTTGATCCAATCATCACACTTTTGTAAGCGCTTGGCTACTACAACTCAATATATCTGTCAAGAAGGAAGACGCGTTGCAATAATACTGCATAAAATATATGCTAATCCTAACCTTCAAGCTAGTAAAGGCTAGCCAAATGGATTTAGTTCACGGTGGATAGATGAATGATACCATCATTACCATGATGATGATGACTTTTTAATGCTATTAGAAGCACGTTCGGTGTTGCGGAAAAGGGTTGATGGAACTCAATAGGGTTTTAATGAAAGTTATATCGGCAATAAAAAAAGATAGTAAAAATTGTGAAGCTATTATGAAGTTTAACCTCATACGTAATCATTATTTCTGTAATGTAATAACTGTTCGTGTTTTCACTTTACTCACTCAAGGGGAAATTCATATGTAACACTCAAAAATGCTTTTTCTTCCTTTACTGGGTTCCTTCCATTAGCAAAGTTGTCGTGTACTCAGGGTGTGAAAATGAGTATTGCTTGTGGACTCGTAGGGAATTAATTCAAACACAAATCCTCAACTGTTTTGACTAGCTTATTGACCAGCTTTGCAAATTCTGTTATGAATTTTAGTATAAATTTTTTGATAACAGCAGGCTTTATGGGTATTATGCTAAAATGAATTGACCTGACATTTGTCATACGCGGATGTAATTTTTTCCCATCTCTTATTTTATGTTAGAAAAACTTAAAGATGTTGGTTGAACTCTAGTCAAGGTAAGATCCATGACAAATTTAGTCGTCAACAAATTTCATTCCCGATTTCTGAACTACAAGTCTAACGTTAACCCCTCCACATGGACATCATTAAAATCAACGGTAACACATTATAACTTAAATTTGGCTATAATGTGTGACGCCTTGCTAAATTATTGCGTTATTATTTGAACAACGGTAGAGTAGTATTAATAAAGGATTTATGTTGGATAGCACATGGGTTATGGTTTAAAATCTGGTTCGATGAATCGCTATCCTCGAGGAACAAAGTAATGCTGTGATACTTCTCTTTTAAATTCTGACGATCAATATGTAGATTAATTTGATGAATTTTTTTAAACTGTATTCTCTGTAATCTGCGTGATCTTAGTAGTTTTTCTTGTTTGTCTCACATTTCAAATTCTAAGAAAACATCATTTTAAAAAAATATGGTCAGTCATGGTCAGATTAATATTAGATTTATTAAAAAGATTAACTTCACAGATCCAGTGAAAAATATAGGTGCAGTAATAGTAGATCTAGAACTAGAATCAGATGAAGACATTTTTTAAAATGCATAGTTTCGAAATCATTCTGACTACCATTTTCCACATTAAACACGTACTTGCCTGCATAATAATTTCCCAATTTGCATCACTGTTTAACCAATACACACACGGCGGCACATATCACCTTTTAAAAGGCAGTAAAGACGTCAGGATAATAACAGAATTTACACCTACCGTTTAAAATAATACGATGTAAATACAATCAGAAATACCTAAACATAAATATGTATGAGCGTCTAATAAATATTATAAGGAACCTCAATGGATCTTCATTTTTACCTAAAAGATTATCGCGCATAAATATAATATCTACCTAAAACTATTTGTCGCACATAAATGTCTAAGTTATGCTCGAGGAGCAGGCGGGTCTCTGAAGGAGGATCCAGGTAAGGCATAATGCTTGAATAGATATTATATTGCGCGTAAATAACAGCGCCCAACAGCCATCGGACGATTCCATTTAAAAAGCACACTAACATAATTTATTCATGTATATCGTTTAGAGTTTTACCCCAAAATTAAAA
>JAHZNG010001971.1:0-18750 GCA_027744375.1 Orchesellides sinensis | reverse complement strand
AACTGGCAAAGTAACGGACGTAAAAAAATGAAGCTAGTCGGTTGGAATAAATTCAAGAAACTGGACGGACCTAATACCGATCTAACAGGACTTAATTCAGCATGCATGCGTACCCTTAGCACATTTACCACAATTTAAAATTAACTTTCGATTATTAAGAAGCTGAAGGTATTTTGGAGTGAAGTGAAGTCTTTACCAGAAATAATATCATAGTGTTATTCAGCGATAGTGAAATAACGTAAGTAAAAGTTAATTTCTTATAAAGTTACGTTAAATCATATCTATTTTTAAGAAGAGTTGTCGAGCTCAAATGAGGTGCGAAAAAAGTATTGTTTTTCAGGAATAGACTTTGCTAAATTACGAGTATCGTAAAAAAAATAAATATCTTGTCTTTAGTCAACAACTAATGGCAGTCAAATGAAAAATATAATTTTTTATCATTTCAAATTCCGAAATCCGGTATTTTGTAGGATGTAGCATGTCACGACATCGACACAGGTAGAAGGCAGCAGTCAGCATGGTTTCTGATTTACCAACTTAGGAAGATCTAGTCTGTAGAACTTCAAGATCTAGTGGTTGACAAAAGCTATCAAGGAACAATTATATTAGCATTTCTTATAGAGTTTGTAATGTGTTATATCTTGTATACATAAAATCGTCCATTAGACATGTATAATGAGCTTTTATTTACCTGATCGATTACTGAAGGTGTACATCGGCATGAAGTTAGTCATGAATACAGAGCAGACAAAAGTATTTCTATATTTTTCTTGATAATACAGCATATGCAAGAACGTTTGGCTGTAGTTTTTGTATTTAAATAGAAGAATGTAGCTTTGAGTATAAAAAACTGAAATCTCACACTGTCTTATTCAAGTCAAACTACTAAATGTAATGACATTGTTAATGTGCAGGAATTACGGGAATGACTTATGGTGAGTACTATTACTTTTATTCTGCTATTGTAAAACTAGAAGCTTCTTATCATACAAAGTTGCGTAACCTTTGCTCACTACGAGTTTTTGAACATGTCAGTTAATGTTTTTCTCTCTTTAACTCATTTACCACCAGTTGGCTTTCATTGCTTACATTAGAAAAATGTGTGTGTCTTCAAGGCATCAAGTCAACTTTTTAAGCAGCTCGGTGGCATTAAATGGGCATGGATGACAAGTTTGAATTGGCAATTGACAATGGATTAATGGACCATTTCCCATAAACATAATATTATTGTCTGCTGGTATTTCCAGCTTGAGTTTAATTTCTTTTGGTTATTGTCGGGATAAGATAAAAGGCTTATTTGTATTGGCTTAGCTCAGCTAGCTGTGAAAGCTTAAAGATTATTGTTACCTCTCATTTTCCATGATGGCCAGTAAATTCTTTGTATATTTAAATTGAGCTGGATCAATGCATGTTTCTTCAACTGCAAAATGGATAAATAAGTAATGTACTAGCTTTTGTTTCAACTTTGTTATAAAGGAATCTTAAGACATATTTTTATTGTAAGAATTTTCCTTTAGTACAATGTAGCAAATCAAGGATTTCATCTAAACACATAAACTGTACATACATACATCACAACTACAACAGAGATGTTTGTCAGGGTCGAGTACATTCATCCTGGTAAACTACTGCAGGGTTTATAGCGACATAAAACATTTTACTACCAGTAAATTCGGTTTATAGTTTTTTAACTAAGTGCTGTAGCAAGCATTGTTGTTTAAATGCTTGTTTGTGGTTTCGGGTGCTAAAATTATTATACAAAGGCACCCCTTCAGTGTAACTGCATGGCTAATAGGAAGATGATAGAACTCTCATCTTCGTGGTTAAAAAAACATACCTACTTTTATAGGCTCAAGCTATGCTATATACGAACTTTTGAATCTGAAAAAAAATTTACTTGGTTGAGTATTTTACAATTCCACTTCTGCTTCCTAGTTCCCACGATAAAGTGTGGAAATATTGCTGCCGTAACATGTATTTTATATCCCTTTAGGATTACTATTTAATCCTCTATCTTCATGACGCATCCCTTTCTCATTTAAAAAATAGAGTAACCATTCCTCCCGCACACAAACGTGTACTCATTTCACAAAAACAAAAGATTCATTTTAGATTGCAGGGAAGGGCAGGGTACCATCGTAAATCTATTTTTTATTCATTATCAAGTACCATTTCTAACAAAGTAATTCAAGTAGAGAGGACAAGGGATTGATCATTTCACTATTAAAGCACCCGCACCCCAAGCAATCGTACTATTGTTGCAGACAAACGTGTGAATTATAGACTGGGTACGTTTACTGGTTGCTGCTCATACACGAGGAGACGTTGCCCATTCATTCATAATAATATAGATATGTTATGAACTTTTAAAACAAGGGCTTATATACATCCTATCATCAGTCAAAAGGAAAACCGTGACAAAATTTATTTTATATCTCTATCATCAAAAACTGTCAAAGTGTCATATATATCAATGGAGAAATACTTATTATGATTATTACTACACTACTATTTAGAGCTTACTTACCGAAAGTAACTTGGAACAAATTGCACAAAAAACACCAACTTCAACTATAGCCATAATATATATATGCATGTACTTCCTAAACAACAGCCATAATAATAGTACATGGTCCATATACTACATTTTTATGAAGCCTTTTCCTGCACTCTAAATGAACTTCATGAAAACCATGACAAATGATTAAATATGATTCTGCCACTGGACTGAAAGACCATATATCCTTTTCTATACTAGCAATAGTAATAGTACCAGGCGATAAGTATGTATGTTCCACTATATACAAACAAAATTTTTATTGAACCACGATTGCATTATGCATGTACATGAATTAGTAGTACAAGAAATCAAAGCTATGCTGGTTCACACGACGTAATATTGTAGTACATGGTCCATATACTACATTTTTATGAAGCCTTTTCCTGCACTCTAAATGAACTTCATGAAAACCATGACAAATGATTAAATATGATTCTGCCACTGCACTGGACTGAAAGACCATATATCCTTTTCTATACTAGTAATAGTAATAGTACCAGGCGATGTGTAAGTATGTATGTACCACTACATACAAACAAAATTTTTATTGAACCACGATTGCATTATGCATGTACATGAATTAGTAGTACAAGAAATCAAAGCTATGCTGGTTCACACGACGTAATATTGGACAAAAGCAAACATGCATGGCTTCCGAAAAGTTAACCCAGTTCAGTAAACCACTTTACAATACTATATACTATATATTTGACAGAATATGTATGTTTGTAATGTATGTTTACATTTGGCTACGACGAAGAAGGATTTAGAAAGAGGAAGCAAAGAGATTTACACCGCGTTAGTGTATGGTGGCGGTAGGTCGCCTGCCTGCACCAGAAAATGTCCATGTATGTAGATATAAAATTGTGCGGTTGAGTGCGTGGCATGTATCTTAAATGTGTAGTTTGGTACATTAAATACAAAAACATTACCACTGCATACAAAAATACATACATAATATAAATGTACATAACTGCCGCCGCATATATCTCACTGGTAATAAAGATCAAAGTCGCAAAAGAGGAGACAGATAGGCACAGTGTATATTTATATTTTAGGGTTTCCTTCATCCCAAAAGGAAGCGACACATTACAAAGCAAAGGGCAATATCGGAAGGGCTAGAGGCTGAAACTACAAATGATTTACATGACTGTAAACATTAAAACTTTTGCTATCTTCTTCCGCCTCACTACTGGACCACCAAACCCATCCAAACTAAAATAGAACTGTCGTCAGAAGCAGCTCAAGTAAAATCAATTTTGCTCACAGTCCAACTTTCCCGGACATTATGCATAAATATATGTATGTGTGCATGAAAGAAAAATACTGGAGAAATGAAAACGGTTTTTGTTGAATTGATCATATATAAAATGAATGTAATACGGATGTGAGTGAGTTGTAGTTGTTTTTTGCTTTGCTGAACACTAGCCTCTTATAGTCTTACTCCGGAAAAGGAAGTTGACTATGCTATATGGCCCAACATTGTCATGTACTGACTGTGAATTGCGATTACATTATATACACTGGTAAAGTTTGAAATGATCTGGGAGGAAAAGTGTGCTAGTTTTAGTTTCGTCATGATCATCATCTTCTACTTTAACTCTTTCATAATATTACACTCTACTGGAATAAAAATCTTTTAGTCCATGTCTGTGAATCTGTAATGCTGTACTACAGCAGAAAAGTTGTAGTAGGCCTATTTCCTTCTCTACAAAACTAAATACTCTGTTAGGCTTGTATTTTGTGTCAGTAACAAATAATTCAGAGGTTAAGGCTCTTATATTTCCAGCAAGTACCATATGAGTGTGTGTGTACATCTGTATGAACAACTGGCATTTTATTAAATTCACAAACAGAAAGAAAAGCCATGCAGAGAGGCTTTGTAACAATGGTACGTGATGCAATACTCAAGACATGCTAGTTTATAAGTTGGAATGGTAGTAAACTTAGTAGACTTATTGCAACTAACTTCTCAAGCTATTACAAACACAATGGGTCATATATTTAGTGGCACTGTCTGAAACTGAGACGGCGGCTGGTGTTTCTTCTTCTTCTTCTTGCTCCAAGAAAGTTTTTTAGCATTTTCCTTCTCGTTTCCATTATATATTGTATATTGTACTAAAAGCTGGAGAAGTAAGTAAGTGAAGTGAGTGTGAGAGAGAACGGGTACAATATATGGCCTTAGACTCCATGGCGGGTTGAATGGGTTTCCAGTTGTAATTTATTGGATAGTGAGAATGAAGCAAAGAAGTTGCCTAAAGAGAGCAACTTACATAGGGAGTTGTGTATAAGCTAGTTCAGAATCTTTCAGCTTATCATATACCAACATGCCTGTATAAACGCATATAAAATATAGATATATAAACTTATTTCTACTTTCTAGTTTCTCTCTCTTGTGTTATTTTCAATGTTTTAATATGTGCTGGGACGGCATGCTTACAACCCTCAAAAGTTAGTTTTAGCATGGAAGTTTCTTTTTCCTCCTATATATGATTTTATCAATAGGTAGCTAGCGGTAGTTTAGTCTTTAATATATGATTCAGCCCTATCTTTTGAAGGTGCATTCTAATATTTCTTTCACGAGAAGGAAGTTCTTTCCTCTCTGGTTTAAAAAAAATGTTTGAGAGATGAGAGGGTGAGTCAAGAACGGGGTAAATTATTAGAATGGCAGTGTTCTTCGTGAAATACAGTAATGACATTATTGTCTTCCCTTACACTAACTGATTAAAATAAGCATGAGTTAGAATCGTCTTTAAGTGAAGTTTCATTATTTCAAGTATCATATACAGAGTAGTTTTGAATTTAATTTATATTTGATTCAAGTATTTTAGGAAATGAGGATTTTAGGTGTTAAATGAAGAAGTTAAAACAACAATATGTATAACAACGAATTCATAAGAGAATCCTTGCCTATAATTTACTAAAATTTTGATGATTCTAACTAGATGAGTGATTGTTACTTTCCTCCAAATTAACAAATATGACGTTCTGCTATTGTTAACACAAGTTTTTTTGTATAAAAATTAAATCAAGCACTGCACATGCACAACAGTTGAATTTGATAGAAACGGTACAGATGCAGATACGGGGTTCTTTAGTTCACTTTAAATAACAAGAAATCATGATGCGATAGTTTTTGACGCAAAATATCATTTGGGGCTCTTTCTCGGAACATGAAGATAAGCAGGATTTATGACCTTAATACTCTTTAGGAATTGCATGTATGTACGCATTACTTATTAGCCTGTATTGTATTGCACTGACTGAAAGGAGATGCTTAAGTTGGAATTGCAAAATGTCTAATACGTGTGCACTTCCTTATCATGAGAACGTTTCCCAACACTTTACCACCTACAACAGCGTCTTTACATCTTTCCATCCTATATTCAAATATAAATGGCCAATACGTATAAAAAATCTAAGAATACTACGAGTTTTTGGAGAATACTTGATAGTCATACACAACGTCTCTTCATTGCCAATGAATCAATTTTATGCATATTGCAGATAACCAACTAACTTCCTCATCTCTGCCCTCCAGCAAACTATTTGACAATTGATTATTTCGAATCAGGAAATTGAACACTTTTCTCATTTTTTCCTTACTCTATCTAGAACATGAAACTTTCTTCTTCATTTTGTATTCACACTTTCCCAGTTTAAAAAGGAGATGTTACCTTTGACGTCATTACATGCAAATGGACACGATATCAAAGACATTGTGAACATTTTCATTGCTTAAAAAGTGAAAATTTATCGTTAACATTTCAGCACTTTATTCTACCTCATCATATAAAAAGCAGCAGCAGGGTTCTTGCAAAGAGAGAGAGTTACGCCACAGTATATTACGACATGCCCTGCTTTACCACTGATATTCCATGTGCTGCTCTCCGAACTTGTAGCAGTTCATAAGCTTTCACGAAGAAAAAAGTATTCCGCTAGATCTAGAAATAAATTAAGTAGGGATGTGACAGAAATTGGGGAAAGTCGCTTAGAGAATCTTACTCAGCCAGCCATTATTCCCGAGGAAAAAATTCAAGGCGTGAAAAAAATTCCCATGACCATTTTTCATCTGTACGTGAAACGACATTCTATTCAACGTCGTCTCTATACATGCTATATATACATGCATTCTAGACAACAACAGAGCAGCAGTCGCAGATATGTATATCCTCCAGCTTTTTCCAGATTCTCTCTACTCTCTCTGTCTCTCAGTTGTGCGCTCATGTGGAAAGTGTCATTTCGCACTTTACTTTTTCTTTCACTTTTTCCCTTTTTATCTACTCATAATTTATAACCTTTTCGTGAAATTGCTTTAGTGCTCCTACTTCTTCTGCACTTCTCTTATAGTCGCATGCTTTCTTTCTTTTTTCTCCAAAAAATGTTGTATAATGGCTTCTCGTGCTCATGTTAGCTCACATCACATGAATAATATGCATCTTCGTTTGGTACTGGTGGTGGTAGCTCTTCTCAAGGAAACAGCCGTCGCTTCAGAACACCAGCAGAGCAGAGCATCTTCTACAATGACATGCGAATATTGCTTGGAAACTTGACAAGGAAGAAGGACTAGAACAAAAAATTCAGTCAGCTACTTCAATTTAGGCTGAGTTATTCGAAGCTAGTATCATTGCCCATCCAAGTGTACAAGCGACTCTTGCTCAGAGAGAAACGGTGTCTGCAAACGTGATTGTCAGCCTTTCCTACTATATCTTTTCGGAACCACTGCCAGTACTTTCATATTAAGCATTAAAAAGGCAGCTTTATGTTGTAACGCGTCTTGGAAAAAGGCTTCCATATTAATATGTATTTTTTTCTTGGCATACATGATTCCACGGGCCCTGCTGTTTAACGATAACCTGGGTACATAGATAGCAAAGATATGCGCGAATAGTTTAGTTTCAGGAAGAGTTTTTGATGTCACACGCTCAGCCTATATATTACAACTCGCAACGATCTTGCTTGATATTCTTTTGAAATTTCTTATAAGCTTTGTTCTAGGCTTATGCATTTTTTTTTGATAAAAAACCTGAGTAAAATGGAAGAAATACGCTTTTTGGATGACAGTTTTAGATAAGGGCTGTAGTAATTTATCTATGATACTGTGGCGAAAAATAGGGGCAAAATGAGCTAACTGCTTCTTGCGACTAGGAACTTTCTCTTTGCTTTAAGGGCATATTAATACACTCAATATTCAAATAAATATTACTTACTGTGAGTGACAACATACGAGTAACTTTATGTATATTAATCTTGCGCAACAGTCCAAACAATAGATAACCAACAAATAGTATGTACATTTGGTTTATTTCTAGTTTCTACTCTAACATATCCATAATTTAATGCCTATTGTATTGTAACTAAATATTTGTACATGGTTATCTAATTTCAGGTTTCGGCTAAATGAAAACTGATGTCTCGAAATGTTTTCTTTCCTATACCAACTAACCTTGGGACGCCTTCCACATATGTATAATTATGTAGAGCTAGATACACCGTATCAAATCTACTACGTGAGTGAGCCTCATTTTTATTTGAAAATCTACAATTATTGAATGAGCAACCTCAGCTTCTGTTCTGAAAACCATTAGTTGGATAAAACGAAAAAATAATGTTATCCTACATGCCTTCCGCCTACCTCTCTCGTTCCAGTTGGGAGGAAAACGAGAGGACTGCATTTCCAATTCCAGCATCTCTTTTTTGGCATGTCTATGAGTTTCCTCCACCCTCGAAAAAGCTCCTAACTCAGAGAAAATGAGAAAATACGAGTTTCAATTTCGAGAAGGGAGTAGTCTAAGCATAGAAGAATGCCTCCTGTTTGCAAGGAAGAAAAGCAAAAGCCGAAGGTAAACTAAATGAACCGAAAACTGGCATTACATCAAATGAAGAGAAATGGGCAAATGCCACGAGCAAACATTAGGAAAGCATTAAGCATGGACTATTCTCTTGTGAGTTCACGAGCTTTTCGCTTTACTTCTCTCTTGTTTCTTCAGCAAGCCTATATAGTATGTTGACTACCGCTTGCTAAGAAACAATTTTGGCCAGTTTAAACTGTGAGAAGCTAACCATTCGATAGTCAATTTTGTTTTAACGCAAACTGAGCAAAGTATAGACTAAGCTTTTTCGAAATAATAAATTTGTAAAACCCAAAATGGATATAAGGTACCCGAAAACCTTCTTAACAGAAACTGAAAAAATCGTTCTGGATCACTGATGTAACTTTACCAGGAAATATATGGTTGAACGGAAAACATGCATTGAAGATAATACATTTTTTGTCTAAGCTAAAATGTGCATTCCTTTGCTTCCAGGTTTTTCCAAAAAGAACACCAAAGCCGTAAGAAAAACAGTGTGGAGTCTTGTAGGAAGGAAAGACAGGAGGATAAATAATGGATAAATTCCGACTGGAAGAAAAATGGAGAGGGCAGTTCATTGCTGAAGAGTAGTACATTGTTACTTATATACCGGACTCTATTATAAAGAAGTATGTACATACATCGTATACGTAAGTAAGCAAGTACATATTATACAAGAAGAAGAGGTTGCCCAATAATCATGGAGACCTTGCATGGAAGATGAAGATAAAAACGGGTTTAGCAAGAGTCTTTGTTGCTATCCCCTACTTGAGAGGACGAAGAAGGTAGTCATCTAAGACGTCTTAAGCGAAAGCTGTGTTGAGCAAGCACATATCTAGATTTTTTAGGAAGGGCTGCTCCAGGCAGGGATGTAGGTAATTTTTGGTTTGGTCAGCTTAAGGCTTAAAGAAAGGAAGCGCCGTAGGATATTTTGGATCATGATGCAATGCTGACCAATACCAAAACTACCTGAGTCAGCTATAGGATGCGTTAGGACAAATAAATTCACTTTTATACACCCTAACTAGTTATTTATGAAATCCTATATTCACGCACAAGCATACAATGGGTTCGAATTGAAAGTTATGTTAATACTACAAAAATCCTGTATTAATGTTTAAAATTTAGGTACTATTCGTATTTAAAAGTTTAGTCTTAATATTCACCATCGTAGGCTTTATTTAAATACATCAGGAGAGCATTGATTGTATGCAATACTTTAATAAAGAAATATTTTTTATAAAGTTTAACACCAACCAAAATGTTTAAAACGTTAGTAAACAAAATATTATGTAAGCAGATGCATGGAGTAAAAAGGTGGTCCTAGGTAGCTGTTTCTAATTAATTTCAGCAAATCTCGGTTTTTGGTAGGTATCATCATGTAGAGCAATAATTTAAAACTGTACCGAAACAAAGTTCATAGTTTTTTTGTTTTGAAATTCCATTTAGTTTTAGTTACAATAATGAAATTAATGTAAAAATAGTACAATTTATATTGAAGGTAAATACTAGTGCAGTAAACTACTAGCAACTTTTAAGTTTACGAAATAAGGAAATCGCACACATTAAAATAGAAATCATCCCAAAATACATGTAATCATGTAATGCTATACATCATTAAAATTTACAAATTCTAGATATCTGAAAAATGCTACCCGTATCAGAGAAGTTTGCTAATAGTATTCTGTTAAAATTATGTTTGCCAGAGTTGTTCATTACTACAACAAAAAATATTTATGTCTATGTAAAACATTAGTAACATACAAAATTACTCAACTAATGTAGAGAAGATGGACTATATGCTGTAACAAAGTACTTAATACGCATACATACAGCATAAAATTCCTGCAAAGGCTCACAATTTGTAATCTAGTTGAAATTGAAAATTTGCCATTAATATCACATGCATGTACTGCTTGAATATGAATGCACATGTTGATGTTGGTACGTAGATACGTCTTGGCTCATTGTTTACTTTGGATTGACGCTTTTCTGGTATTACAAAGGGATGCTCGAAAACCAGCACAAGGTTAGCGATGTCGGAATGTATATATAGTAATCTGTGAACATCCGTCGCAAAAAGTCGTAAGGACACTGTGTGACCAGAAAACTTTATACAACATGAAAGAAATGTGCATGCCAGCAGTGTACTAGACAAATACGATTAACGAAAACTCGTGCTTTATCTAAGTAGCTTAAAACACGGCATGGAGATGCACAACTTGTGTAAAGTAAAGTAACGAGGGAAAGCCTCTCTCTCTCTCCTAGTCTGCCTTCATCCCGTTTAATCCGAATCTTGCGAAGCTTTTCTCTTTCCTGGTTTTTCCAACATGCATGTAAGCTCTTTCTCGCTTAATGGCTGCCAAGTCCCATTCCCAAGGCACATAAATACAAGGAACTAAAGTAGGAACGTGAGCAGGGAATTAAAACTTACATCAAGAGGAAATGCTACATTCACTAAGCTACGTGCTTTACCAAAAAATTCTTCTACCGCGTGTGTTTACATAAAGCCTACTCACAGAGAGAGAGAGAGCGATCTGTAGCACAGAACTGCAAAAATACCATTCAAAATTCTAAATGTGCTGTGTGCCTCAAACTCACAGAATGAACAAGAGCGTTCTTCGAATACTGAAAAAAGTAATATAGTACCAGCTGCTGAAAAAAAGTAGAAGTAGGCAGTTTTTGAAGAAAAGTTTCTCTTGTTTGGTCAATTATAATGCTCCAGTTGTAGAGAATTCCAGATTTTAGGAAAAAGGCAAGCCATTATGATATTGTCTAATAATGCATGTGTACCCGATGTCCAACAATTNAAGCCATTATGATATTGTCTAATAATGCATGTGTACCCGATGTCCAACAATTGTTACACTTTTTGTGTTTTTTGAAGTTGAAGAAAATCAAAAAACAAAAAAGGTATGCATGTACGTATGTGTAAAGTATGTAATCATTGAGAAAAAGGTAAGGTTTGAAAAACGGATGTTATTATTGAAGACCAGTTTTGCTACATTTGGCTCATTAAGAACTAGACCTATATTTAAATTCACATTGAAAAAATGTTTTGATGGAGTTGTTACCTTCGTTTTTATTACTTCCAGAATTACCCATAACCACTACTTGTTCAGAAGGGCGTCATCACTAAATACTTCAGGAAATACGTCTACACGTGAAGATGGAAACTTCAGCAAGAATACTACCATGTTGTCTGGTTAATAAATATAAACCGAAGAAAACTGTATGTTAACAATGTACCTACGACCATACGAAAAAGCAATAATATGGTTCAACTTTCCGTTTTTTCCAATGACTAAGCAGATATGAATTAAAAGTTAACACCTATTTATAAACCATCGTAACCCATATTAATGTCTTATCATTTTCTTATACTAATACAATAATTTTATTATTGTGTATGAATATAATTTAAGCTTAATTAAAGTTCAGACCAAAAGTTACAAACCTGCATTAACTTTCGAATTTTACTTGGAAATAAATTGACAATCACTACACTAATTTTTTGTACATATCAGAAGATCACGTAAATGATTTTGCGAATACAAGTGTGTACTTAATTTACGTTTTAAAACTGTAATTATCATAACGTATTTAGGTTGGGTAAAGAATTTTTCCATGACGGAATTCGTTTGAGTCTAGTTACAATTTAGATGCAACACAGATTCAACTTTCAGTTCCAGCTAAATGGCTTCTCCTCATTCTGCATACTTAATGTAAGTTTGCATACACACATCCAAATCTGTCCAGTCATTTTGATCTGAACCTGTGCAAGACCCATGGCACCAAACCATCATTATTCTGAATACCCAACGAGAAAAAGGAAGAGAAGTAGGAGGAAAAGCGAAAATCACCCGGGATTTTAAACGAGCTTTAGCTGTAAAATAAATCTATCAAGCGATCATAATATAGGGGCCCCTGGATGTTTTCAGTTCCGTGTTCATATTTGAATTTTCCTATCTTTAGTAGGATTATTCTTGCCTCAAGCTTGAAGGGAAATGGAAGAGAAGAGAGGACTGTGTGATAAATGCAAATTACTTTTTGGAACTAAAGCTTCTTCACTTGGCTGCTTCTGATTCTCTGCCTCTTACCCACCACCATACCAAAAACACACAGAAAACAGATAGAAAATCTTCATATATGTATGCGTGCTACATTCTTTTTCTACGATGATAATACTCTCCTCTCTACTTTTCTAGGAAAACCACAGAACAAGCATTTGAAACGAGTTTTCAAAGTGTGTTATAGTTTGTAAATGCATAGAGAAATGGTTGCTTTCTTGCAAAGAATGAGAGTTGTAGCATTGTAGCAAGTTTATATGATTATGCCCATGTAATATATGTATAGAAAACAGCTTTTACTTGGGCTGCTTTGATGTTGTCAGGCTTAGAGCAGAAAACGTTATTATGGTTCTTTCATCTGATTCAACAAAGCTTGATATGAATACCCGGACACTATTCACGCAGTCAGTAAGGACGACGTTACATCTCTCTGAATAGCATCACACAGCAAAGTTTCCTGATTCTCCACTGCTATTTAATTTCAGAGCCATGCATAGCCCTCTCCTCATTTTACATGCATTTTGAGCACAAGTTGGTTATTATTGCAGCTTCCAACTGAATGAATCCTCCGGATTTTTGTCCCAAACGTTATACACACAATTCTGATATCCCTAGAAATCTCCTACAACAAACTAAACTAGCAAACCCCTTCAGTTTATGTATTCATTCACCTTTAGATATATGGGGGAATGCGATGTATTCGTAAGTAAGCCTGCTCATTTACAAGAGAGCAAAATATCTATTCGGTTTCGGTTTACACGCACTCCCAGAATTTCAAATTCCAACGATTTACACAGAAATGCAGACTACTTCTCACTCAAGAGAACAAAATTATTGTGGCAGCACCCATAGACAAAGCGGTTAATCTGAAAAGCATTTGAAATTACTATCTGGTGAGTATTTTATATGAAACTGAATACTTTGTTGAAGCAATTTCCTAGTAAGTGATTGATTACATTCATATTCATTCACTGCTAAAGACTTTTAGTCAATTATTTTGTGTTTTTCTCTATTTTAAAACACATCAAAGGAAGCATTGGCTACAATTTTTATTAAATGTAAAATATTTAATAAGAAGCAACCTCTCTACATGTACAACAAAGCAAAATATTCTAAATATACTTTGTATATGCAACATCCAGGATTACTTACTAATATGTACATATTCAAACATATCCCATGTAAGTAATTTCATGTGGGTTTTGGTTTTCCTTTTATCTATGATATTCCATTTCAGAAAAGTTCTGGACTGAACACATTTCCCTTGTTCCAGCCCAACTGTATAAAGCTTCCCAGCTTACATACCTCTTTCGTACAATTTCTCTTGTGAAAGTCCAAATATTTTTTATCAAATAATGCTAACTGATCCCTTGCCAGAAATCCTATTTTCTCGAAATGGCTAGTTTGGCCCTTCCGTAGAACTTGAAGTAGTCAGAGACCTACATACATTGAATGAGTGAATGGTCCGAGGGCACGGAAAAGAAATATAAAATTATACAACCTATTATTTCCCTATATATATCTTATGTATTCCAAGCATATCAGTTTATGCAATATTCTTTACTTTGAAAGGGCGCTAGAGAAGCTTTTTTGTTCAGTTTGAAAACTTCCCTTGTGAATTTAAGTCGATTAGCCGAATGGCCTTTTCTTAAGATTGCATTGGGACAGCCAATCAAATTTTTTTTCTTGTGAGTTTCTATATGGCAAGACTCATACAGTCAATAGTCATACAAAAGTGTCTTTTTATGCAACGTAGGAGTTTTATTATTGCATTGGAGCATTTGAGACCGTTTTACACGTATCTACCAAAAAAACGAACATCTTCACATTGCTTTGTTTTTTAATGCAAAGACAAAGACCTAGTAAGAAAGGAAAAGGGTTCCCGGAAATATACGCTATGACTGCATACATGATCCCGTTATCCATTCATCACGAAGACAAGGTTTTTTAACTGCCTTGTGTGCTCTTCTTCTCTCTTGTTCATTTTTATTTTCCCAACCTGCTCCACTCTCGTTTTAACTTTCTTATCATCATTCGAGGGGTTAAAAAGTATCCTTGAAATTGTCATAAAGGGCAGCTTTAAAACAGCAAGGTCATTAACTTTGTCTCTTTTGAGAGATCTCTGATGGGCTGGTATGCTTTTTCCTACAATTCTCACATGTGCCATAAAAAGGGATTGTCAGAAATGATCACAGAAGAGGATTACGGTACATATAGTGTGCATACTGTGTATGTGCTCTCATATATTTTGTTTATCTTGCTGTTTTGGAAGTCTGATATAGAATATCGGGGCTTGCTTCTTAGTCTTCCATGTCAAAAAGAATGAGAATAGGTTTTTACACATTACACAGTGCCAGCTAATTGCAATTTTATTGCATGCCATTTGCTTTGAGACACTTGCAGTGAGAAAGGGTTTCATTCATGTATGCACTCAAAACTAAACTGAAGGCATGTTTCAAAAAAGTATAAAAATACTGTTATTTTGAATCCTTAAAAATACACAGTTTTCATTCAGATATACTAAATTCCACAGGAACGAAAGTTATGTGTGAAACAGTGGGATAACTCAGGAGAATTTCTACGAACTATTGTCCACAGATCACACACGTTTTCATGAATGCTTGCATATTTTGTAATTGATGAAATTCTTTAATTTAGTAAGTCACAGATTTTTAGGCAATATTAATTCAAAGTAAGTACCAAGCCATTTAAGACCAATATAATGATGTGCAAGGAAAGGCCCAACTTGTAGAGTTCTTAAACCCTACTAATAAAATATGATACTTATCCCCGTACACTATGCTGAAGCATTAATTGTTAAAAAAGCAAGCTCATCCGTCATAATGTCATAAAATTTTATATTGCTGCTACGTGCAAAGAATTTTCTAGATACCCTTAGTTTTGTATTGTATAGCTATAAAGTACATGTGTCCGCATGTACATAATATGCTTAAAATAACGACACAGCTATTATTAACCTTTGTGAATTGCTGCTTTACTAGTTTGTTGATGTGATGTGACATACAAAACTTGATGAATGAGACGGAAGGAGAAGGCTGTCTGTTTACTTCTTTTGGGTTTTTTGGTGACCCTTCCGGCAACTAAGCCAGCAGCATTGGAATTTGTTTTTGACGGACGGGTGATGCTTTATATGTGATGGAAGGATGAATTCTGTTTTTAACCATCAACTCAACTCTCACTTTTATTGAACCCCTTTCTGTATGACAATGCTTTTTTCACACCAGCCAAGATTCCTGGTGGTCATCGCTTTTTTAACCCGAATTGGACAATTGACCAGGTTAAGTTAGGTACTTCGAAGAAAAGAGCACATTTTAGGACAAAAAATACGCAATAACGTGTGGCAATAAAATGGTAATCAAAGCAATATAAAAAGGGTAAGGAAAATAATAGAAATGAAAAGTTTCTTTTTTACTGGCCTAGGTCCACATAAGATTTCACTATTTTTAACCTGATTTCTCATCCATGTCAATCAGGAATGGGTTTAGATGTGACATTGTCAGTTGTGTAATGGCTTTGCACATGCCAACATTAAATTTTACGTTTTCTTCGGAGTTGTTAAATACGTAAATAATCGCTGAATTTCTGAAGATATCTTGTAATCAGAATTATGTGAAGTTTGGTGTACAGAAAGTCCACGTTTTCAGCCAATCACTATTCTACAAATTGAGGGTGTGATGTTGTCAGCGAATTTACATTTAAAAGAGCAAAAATCACTCATCTTTATATTGGCAAATGAATCGCCGAAATTGTAAATAGCAGTTTTTAAATTAAAAGCCACAAGCTATCCAATATCTACGATACGAATATACCTACGCTGTGCAATTTGTATACCTCATCTAATTAGCAAGCATCGTTATTGAAACAAATATCGTTAAGTGTTCAATAGTAAAACGATACGAATCTCCCATGTATCTTTATAAAAAGTTTTGTTTTCAACGTATTTAGCAATAGAGCCGTGTAGTTGAAGGTTTAACAAAAATGAAAAAGTTAACTGTGGTCAATAAATTTTCTAAATGCTTTCCAACGAATGATGTTATGATATACGATATTACATAACAAGGAAAGGAATTGGATCTTAAATCTAAGGTAAGGTAATGACATGCTAATGACAGTTGTGTTATTAAAATTCAAGGAATTCGAGTAACATCCAATTTTCTTAAATTACTCTCATTCATTCTGAGGAAAAAGATGGAGGTGATACATTGCATCCTATGAAAAAAGAGTTGCATAAACATACATACGCTGACCATTGTTCACAACGGTGTGTTATATATTAGGCGTACATATATGTTATTTTATTAGTTTATGTGCCTTTTGTACAGTGAAAAGCACATTACACATATCCACATGAGTATTTGAATATCCATATGAGTTAATACAAATGAGGAGAAATGATTTTTCGAAACGAAGATAGTTAATCGAATGAATGCTTCTTCTCCACACACTCACACACTTCCATTAACCAAAGGAAGGAACAACGAAACTTTGCGTTCCTCCTGGTGCAGCGCTGTAATGCAATGTACTGCCATGCCAGGCAAAGAATAATAAAAATAAATTAGAAGGATCTTCCAATTTATGAATGTCACATACCCATAGGGAAGAAAGGTTTGCCCAAGAAAAAATAAGACTCTCGAGCAAAGCTAGAAGGAAGGAAAGCCTTTAAGCATGGCATACACTAGAGTTTTCTTGCTTGTCTACGAAAATCTCGTAATAAATAACACGGCATGGAATGAAAATAATGAATTAGGAGAGGCATTACTGAAAACGAAGAAGGGAAGCCTTTGCAAGCTCAATGCTCAGTTTTTTATACTTAAGTCAGCCAAAACCAAAAAACGCTAGAACCTGTTTCTTTTTTCTTTTGCTGTAAGATAGAAAAAGTAATACCATAATTTATAATTTTATAGACTATCTAAATACTGAAATATGTTGTGATGCCTTCAGCTAGATGCAAAGTCAGTTAGTCTCTCTCTCACACACATTTTTATACACAGTCAGTCCCCATTGATAATATTAAGGCGCTCATGCAGAGAGCGATAGGGAGAAAACGCCAGATAGGACGGAAAATAAACTTTGTTGCATTAGATTTTTTAGGATACCTTTTGGCTTACTATTTTTCAACTTACCTTTGTATAGTTTTTTTCTCTTCTTGGCTAGCTGGCACAATGGGTGTCTGTAACTCATGATGAGATTAAATTATTTCGAAGGCTGAGTTTCATCACAATGTTTTAGCTGGTTAGTTAGTACATACTCTAAAAGGGGTAGATGGATGGCCACCACCTTGATTGAATTTGCAGGTGTGTGCGTGCCTGAGTCATCTCATTTCAGGAGAAATGCCCATACCGAGATTCTCTGCATGAGCCAGAACAAAAACATATGTAGGCATGTAATATTGTGCCTGAGTCATCTCATTTCAGGAGAAATGCCCATACCGAGATTCTCTGCATGAGCCAGAACAAAAACATATCTAGGAAAGTCGCGGACGCATCTAGTTGAATGTGGTATGCATTTTTCATATAACTTTTAAATCTTCTAATTTCTATAATTAAAAAACTAATGATAGTAGAGTAGAATAGAAGTGTACAGAGGAAGTGTACTCTTCTGTAAATTGTGTTTACTAAAAATAACGTTATGAATTAGCACGGGAAAAATAAATTGAAAAAAATAAATGAAAATGATTTATTTTGTTATTTATACATCATTCAGTCCAGTCCTCTATTATCTTATGTATTTACTTGGCAAAATCGTCATATTTGATGCTTACATATTATTTTGGGTATGAAATGAATAGGTATGTTTGGTAGAATGTTATTCCAACCAATGAAAAAATTAAAGCACATCCCCGTTCCGATGAGAATTGAGGTCGACATATATTACAGGTATTCTTGTAATCTCCACATAATATTTCAGCTTTAATGAGATGTATTTGAGCGTACTTCAGGCACACATGCTGAGTGAAACCCTTTTTATGAAAAACCAAACTTGACACGAAGCACTCCCAACTCACTATGAACATAATTATTGTGAGCATGCACGTTAGCACACAATAGGTTGATGATGATAGCACCTCCGAGGAAAATTACTTTACACATCCATTTGCATAATTTATGACTTGTTATTCCTTTTAAAATTCAGAACCCATTCCAATATCCAATCACCAATAAATATCAACTCCTTTGTAGGCGATCCCTTGATGAATTCCCACCTTCTCAATATTTACTAAAACCTTGTGGTATTTAACCATGTTCAA
>JAHZNG010001970.1:0-13428 GCA_027744375.1 Orchesellides sinensis | reverse complement strand
CCCCCACAAAAGCCCATTCCTCCTGGGGTGGGTGAAGCGAGCAGGAGATGGAGACCTTGGATTTGGCTAGCTATTCCTATTGACTTTGTAAGTTTATCATTTTTTAACCAGTTTCCTTCCCATAAACTTTTCTAATGAATATCTTTTCGGCGCAGGTGGCAATCCTGTTTTTGCTTGTGAGGTTTTTATACGCGTACACAGTGTCTGGATGGGCCATGGACGGCTTAACAGGTGAGAAAAATGGAAACAACACAATTTACAACAGTTTCTACCCTAAATATAATTACGGGAATTTGTTATGCAGGTAAATTAATTCAAATTGCATTCCTGCTCGTCACTTTTGTGCTCCTCACATGTCAGCTGATAATAGCGCTCTGCCTATTCATTTCTCTAGTTTTACAAGTAAGTTTCAATTTTTAGACGGATTGGAGAATAGTTTTGAGCCGGGTAGCACTAATGTGAGGACAAAGAAGCCACATTGTGCCTAGCTATATATGTATTATAATAAAAATTGAATGCATGTAAATTAGCTTGGCAAATATATTCACTTGGTGCTACCTGGCAAGTGATTTGTTAAAATGGGAGTTGATGTAAATTTGGCGTTAAAAAACGTTTGTAGTCAGATGGATGGAAAACTGTGCGGTACAGCAAAATGTGGATGTGCTGCTCGCACTTGGTTAATTTTTACATTGCGGTTGTGGCAACTGGCTTAGTTATACTGAAACGGGAGCAACTGCTCTTCCTTCTGCTCACCGCCGGAATTCTTGTCTTCCGCCTGTTGGCCCTCGCATTTGTGCGAGTGTTTTCAAAAATTCTTACGCATGAGATCCAAGTGTGGGAGACGCGTCTTTTACAGGAGAGTCAGAATGAGAAGGCTATAGCTGGACAAGCAAACTCTTCCCAGTGGGCAGGGGATGACAAGGGCTTTCGTCTTTAAACGGGTTTAATTGGGTACAAAACGGCTAATTGGATTTAGCCATAGAGGAAGCTAGGTAAGTGGAACAAGGCTCACCTTTCCCATTAATAAATACCGACTTGTTGTGTCATTTTGTTTTTGCGTGATTAGGATATATCGAGTTTAAGCGGAATAGCGCAAAAATCAATAGGAGGCTTCAGTCGTCTATGACCAAATAATATGGAAGACTGCTGCTGCTGCTCCCAACTCAACGATTTTAGCAGTTGATTTTGATTTGAGTGGGGCTGGAAAATCGTACGCACATTTGGACGATCTTGTTGGTCCGACAGGACATGAGTTTTGAGTGACGAAAATAAAGTGAAGTACTTTGCCACCGCCATTTGTTGGATATCTCTCGCAACATACATACATCTACCTACATACCAAGTTTATCATGCGTGCGAGCTCTAGCTGGAATATACTTTTTGTTATGCTGCAGCAGCAGAGCCAAGCCTTTAAATCCGTATTTAATACTAGTTGTAAACGTTGATGATTAAATATTAGGACAGGTCATAATACAACGAGCAATTTGTTATATATTTTGTAGCTGCAAAGAATTTAACAAAATAAAAAGAAATAGTTGCAATTGTTACTCACTCAACTCTAAATGTTAGCATGAATAATTAATCTCACCTTAAATCCCTACATTCACATTTGCATGAGAACAATCCATTAAAACATACACACGCTTCTGGGCTATACGACCACAATAAAAGCAACGGCCTTGATTGAAATAGCTGACATTGAATAAGAACGTAGTGGTCTACATCATACAAAATGGCATAACTAGAAATGTTTATCCATGGCTATGAATATAGGACGTGAGGCTCGTGACATGAAATGTTTTATCTTTAAATTGGCTTTTATCTTTATCTTCATGTAAAGCTAATTGAGTGAGATGTTGACATTGATGCCAAGTTATTGACGTATTAAAGAGCAAGCATAATAATGACTGGGCACTCGAGTTCATAATACATTGGGTTGGCCCATGCAGCAAGCGACTCGGAGTGTTGTTTGCTGAGCAAAATATGGGCAGTGGAAGGAGCAGAAAGTTGTGTGGTTTAAATTTAAAATCGATCGGACAAGAGAGACATTTTATTGAGCTGAGCTGGTGGTGGTGGTGGTGCTGTGTACTTGGTCTCAGCCTTACTAGCCGGATATCCTCTTCAGCATCAGGGCATAGAGCATAGCAATTGTGTGAGCAAAGGCACAAGACTAAAGTGCACTTTGAAGTATACATTCTTTCGTGGTGGTCCTTTGCAGGAAAAACTAATTCTGCAGAATTCGTATGTGTTTAGGTTTTTACGTAGTTGGTCCAATTACAAGGAAAACGTAACTGCGTTGAAAAAGATTAGAGCCGCAGCCTCAGCCTCGCACGTCCCTCAACACTCATTTCCTCCAACACATATGCACATAGCACGGAACGGACTATGATATCATGATATCATATCACACCTCGCTGGCTCATTCTCATTTGGTTGCTGGAAAGGAGAAACTGTTTCATCTTGCTCTCCCTTGCAGCGCAACATACTGATACAAAGTAATGGACGGAGAAAGGGAAAGCGGAAGTCTCTCTCCTCTCTTCTCTTCTCTTCTCTCCGCTGCTCCACTTTCCCCGACAGACGAGCAGAAGAACAAGATGCGAGGGTGTATTTTGTATGCACGTTGCACATTATTGTTTTCATTCCTCTCAATTTTATTCCCTTCTCTCACGGAACCAGCCGAGTAAGCCAACTCTGATTCACTCTCCGTTATCCTTGCCCTATCCTTCTCCATCCTCTCTCATACCACCACGTTTTTGCGTGTTGCTACATCCTACAAGATGTGGTCACCAAGTCATCCTTACACAACCTCCCGTTGTCTGTCTGCTCGTACCCGTAAGTCTTTCCCAGTTTTACCATGCAACATTGCAAAGCCTAATGATGGCTTTAACTATTTCAATGTAAACTAATTATAGACAAATGTTGCAAATGACAATTTGGAGATTATTTATTTGAATCAGTCGAATATTACAAAGATGGCAATGATGGAGGGAGTGAGTAGCATTTTCAATTGCAAACAAATGTGGCAATAATTTATTAAAAAGCTATGTACCTAATCCCGCAACATACGTTGAAGGAATATGCATTCCTTTTGCCAAAGATGTTTGCATGAACGAGATGATGTTTTACTTTGAGAAATATGACAATGAGCGTTCCAAGTCCCCTTTTGGCCAAAACACCATTTGGCAACAATCCATTTGCCCTCCATTCTGCGGTTACATCCGTGAGTGTGGGTTTACCCATCATTTGCATTATAGCATGCTATATCACCCTGTTTTTATCCATGCTATACTCTTTCGGAGAAGTGTTTTGATGCAGGCAGATTTCTAAGCTAAGCTTACACTCTCCGTGTTATTCCCAGACGAGAATCAGATTTCAGAGAGAGCTCTCAACAATTTTATTGCTACATTTCTCAAAAATTATCCGAATTCATTTTTATTCATCTTCCCACTTATTTCCTCTTTCTTTTCTTGTTTTCGTCGACAAGAAAACCAGTTTGTGACTAAAACCACAATGTGTCTTTAAAGCATCCTCATAGATACCAATAAATAAACAAAAGCTGTACTACCAGTCTCCACTCGAAATTAAACAGATTGCTGTACTAACAATAATATTATCTGAAAGACTTTTCATCGGTCGTAATGGATTGTCCAACACACAACAATTTCAACGACGCACCAATGTACTACGGAGCTGACTTGGTCATCCCCGCCAATCTGCCCACAACCCCACAAAAAGGCATTCCCCCTGGTGTGGGGGAAAACAGTAAACGATGGAGGCCCTGGGTCTGGCTTTGTACTCCAATCGACATTGTCAGTATCTCTCCAACAACACTTGTAATACAAAAGGGCTGTTTAAAAATAAAACTAATTTCGGTTTTTGTTAACCTTAGGTGGCCATTCTGTTTTTGTTGGCGAGGTTTTTCTATGTGCACACATCAGGCTGGGAAATGGATAGCTATGCAGGTACAACATCTATTTCCTGGTTAAATATTTTATGGTCAATCATGCAAACCTTTAATCATTTTTGAATTTTGTGGGATCTTTTTAGACAATTTAATCCAAATCACGCTCCTCTTCATCACATTTATGCTGCTAACATACCAACTGATTATTACGCTCTGTCTTTTTATTTCCCTTTGTCAAGTAAGTCAATGTTTTTAACCGGGCTTCCAAATTCTTTTACGCTAGGGTGACTATTTTTGGCCCGGATAGAATTTTTAGTTTTTCCGCATTGATATGGAATTTTGAAACCCAATTGTTTTTGTGTATAAGATATTTTGGGCAATTAAAAGATTTTGGATGCCCGATTAGATAAATTTCAAAGAAATATGATAGCTTCGGTTATACGATGGGTTGATAATATTTAAAAATAATTTGTGTTTGCCTAATATTTTAGTCGGACGGCTCCAAAACGGTTCGCTACTGCAAAATGTGGATNATACGATGGGTTGATAATATTTAAAAATAATTTGTGTTTGCCTATTATTTTAGTCGGACGGCTCCAAAACGGTTCGCTACTGCAAAATGTGGATGTATGGCTCCTACCTGGTCAACATTTACACAGGAATTATATTAGCAGCAACGATAATGAAACCTGAGTGGTTGCTCCTCCTTTTGCTCACCTCTGGCATTTTTGTCTTCCGCATGTTGGCTTTTGTAATTGTGAAAGTGTTTTCCAAATATTTGGCGCACGAAGTAAACTTCTGGGAAACGCGATTTTTACAAGAGCAGGACAGCTAAATTAGGAGATAATCAATACAATTATACATATTAGCCAAAAATCAACACACGAATTCATCATGTTTTACATATTACTACTCTATACACAAGTACACAAAAATACATAGTAGCTTAATCCCAAATAAATGGGGAAATGGGCCGTAGTGATAGTGATAAAAAAGGAATTGACTTGTTGTGCCACTCAATATTCTAGGTTAATACAAAAACACCTTTCGTACCCATTTAAAAAATACGTGTACAATATGAATAAGTAGGGACTACAGGACGTTTGGTGTTTTGGTGGTGTGCAGGAGATGACAGGGATTAATTAATTATTGTCGGCGTTATAATAATAAAACTCTTGATGATGACGTTTGATGCAGGACATCTAACCAATTCCTATTCTCCCACTCAATATTTTTTGTCAACAACAGCCTACGGGTCATTTCTGAGCAGTAATTTCCTTGGAGAAGTAATCCTACAAATATTTCACATGATTCACAACCAATGCCCTTTCAGGGGTTTAATTTACATGTTGTGATATCCTTTTCACAGCGTATCTTCCTGTTGGACGCAAGCATACCATTTGGAATGGAAGAGGACAAGAAAGACAAGCAATTTGTGGACTAAACTCGGAATATTTTGTTTTTGTGATTTTCTAGCAAATATGGATTTACGCAATGTTTTGAAATATTTTTTATATCGCAAGCGAATTGGTGCAAACTTGCGTGATAGCTTATGCATTATGTGATATGAGTCATATAAACAAACACTTGTATTATAAGCATTTGGAATTTTAAATGCATGGTATATATGTAGCTTACAAGTACATGATGTACGAATTGATCATCTCTGTTCGTTCCACACACCATTTTGTATGACAAATATGTAACTAAAATATGGGTTAAGGTACAGATGTAAATTTAAAAATAAAATACAACCTTTTGTATAAACTTAAAGAAAGGTAAGATTAATTGGAAAAGAGAGCATAGGCCGTTTCAGTTTTACCCAGAAATGGATGCTTGTGGAGAATTCCAGTTTTTATACTAAGGATATATATATATATTTGTTTATAGTTAGGTGGGGACATAACATATAAACGTATTACTTACACACATTTTGGGTGCCCGAAAAAAAAGCGTGACAGCCTCTCTGCATACTCTATTATTTTCCGGACGGCAACTATGTCATATTGCGACTTAAAAATTTGATTCGAAAAATTCAAGTCCTTTTTGTTTTAACAACATCTGCCAGGTCCTTATGTTTTTGAACCATTTAGGTTGACAACTGATTAATGATCATGATAAAACAAAACCACGTAACAAATTCTCCTAATGGCAAAAAAGTTAGCATATTTCACCGAAAATATGTGCTTCTCTGCAAGCCAGCAGATCTTCATCACAATATAGTATACGCCATTGCTTCTATTGGTTATCATCAAGCGACTAGTTTATTTTGAGCTAGCGTAGAAAGGGGCTATTTGATATTGTCCAGCTTATGTCTCATTTTTCACATATACAATGCCAATTAGCCTAAGTTGAAAGACTAAAAACAAGCATTATTAGAGTATTTTTTGTTTGAAACATGACTGACATGAATTAAGATACAAGCCTGGTCATGCAAAAGATACAAGAGAAGTTGTAAAGGAGCACCATGAATTATGCAGGTAGAATGTTTTAGCAGAAAAGTTTGGCACATATTATGACTACGTTTTAACTTCAATCCAATTACTTATTACAGCCTTTTGTAATCGAAAGCTTGCCTGGAAGACAAATTCTAGCTTTCATCGCAAGTTTCGAAATTGGGTGTATGATCAGCAACGTGTAGTCTGGCCATGTCCGAACAAATTTTCTCACACCAAAGAGTTATAAAGATAATAGACATGCCATGTATTTAAAACTAAACATTTTTGTGAGCTGCTTATTTTTTTTACATTTACGAAACGGTAATTCAAAACATCGGTTGAAGTATCGTAATTTAGCCAGTTTAACTACTATAACCTTTTAAAACTTTATTATTTCAAACTAATTAGCTTTATTATGATGTTTTTTGGCATTTAAACTTATCAGCTCAATGAAAGAACTTGAAACTCTTTTAATGCCCTAACGATAGCATTTTCATTGCCACGATTCCTGATTTGATCATAGATTGTTTAGATGTATTTTCAAAGCAAGTAGATGTCAAGTCTATGCATTCAAACTCTTTGGTTGAATAAATCTATTATTTTGGCTGCTTTAGCAAATATTTTAGAAATTTCGAAAATTTTCCTTGACAACTCTAAAAAATAAATCGTTGTATTGTTCTTCCAAGCAGGCCGTAGTATTAATAAATATTAAGCAGCGAAAGCAAAGCTGAAGTTACTTTATGTGATTACCATTGACGTTTGTCTGTGGACACCATATCTCAAAAACGGTGTGACGGAACATGACATGAAATTTGATATATAAGTAGTTGAGCATAAGACCGAGGTCAAGTTCTATAGTCAAGAAAATCGGTCGACAAACAAAACCGTCAGGCACGAAAAACCCCGTTTTTTCCAATGAGGAACATTTTGTATAACCAAAATATCCAATGAGAATATTATGATGGTCCAGCCTAAGATAATTAGTAGGTTATATTTAAATTGTTTAATGCGAAAATAACGCGTGAATGATATATTTTTAAAATAAAAAATATTTGAATGGTGTATTTTGGAAATTGAGTGCAGACAAATACGTAAATGATATATAATAAGGTAAATGTATATGTATGAATATGTATTTGCTCTAAACTTAGAAGAATATGAACTCCGCTGTATTTTTTATTTACAGCAAATCAGGGTCAATCAAACGCGCTATGCTGATATAGTATAGTTAGCAGATAGGGACGCGAAACAGATAACCACAACGTGCAATGTGAAGGTCAAACGTTGTGACCGAAGGCAAGCTCAATAATTCATAACGTTTGTTGTATTAAAATTTCTTAGAAAAAAACACATCAGTTTTTATATGCACTATGAGCTTACCCCACCACCACAATCAATAGTATTTTAAGCGCATTAGTAAATCGTCATCTCATCCTGTGTTAAACTATTGTGTTATACAATCCAAATATTATTATTGGGTATTGAATACGCTTGTCAAATGCACATATGCATGAAAACACCAAATCCACTGACGGAGATTACTGTTGTCAAGGAGAAACTCTTCAATTCAGTTATTGACTCATTCGAAGTTAGAACGGTAAGCCAGCCTTATGTATGTATGTGAATGTGTTTGGGTTGTAAACATCGCTGCTTACAGCTGCTCAAGCCACTATAGGCCCATTGAAGTCTACCTCACAATCATCTAGGATGATCCCTTTTATAGAAGAGGAACTCTATAAGAATGCTGCGATACAAGTCGCAGATCCGAGCAGCGCCTAAGTATCAACAACATACCAACCCCGTACTAGCACCGAGCCGAGTTAGATTACCAACAACAAGCGCCTGCTCCAAGGCGGTCACCCATCCTGCATTGCTTAATTTCAGTGATCTTACGAGAACTGTTGCCTAGCCTAGCTGCTGTTCTGTTGGCACAGCCTTATGTAAGAATGCAATATAAAATTTGGGTTGTAAATACTTGAACTAAGAAACTTTTCAAAAAGACTTGCAATTTATTGTAAATAAAGAGCCTTTAAATTTGAGTAGCTTGTAGGTGGTAAGAGAATACATACAAACCTAATCCCAGACAGTTGAAAGCAAAAAGGAAGAAACTAACGAGGCGCACTTTCCCAGTGGACAACAAATCCATCCTTGCCCGCAGTGTGAGAATAAAAAGTAAGCACAAGCGGATGTGGGGAAACGACGGTCGAGTTATGAGTTGGCTCCGGCCGGCAAATAGTTAGTCTAGGACTTGGCCCAGCCCAGTATTCATGTTCTGTCAGGATTAAATTGCTCGAGCGGTAATCCATGCATCCCATAAAGTAGCCCACAGCAGGAAAATCATATCCCAATGATATAGGAGCCATCACAGTTACCTCCAAATGGTGATCTTTCACGGGAACCAGACTTAATGAAAAAACTTCAAAACGTCGGAGGGCTGCTCCGGGAGTAGTGGGAAAGTGCATGCTACCATCGGAAGCGTTAACGTGTTCCATGACATATTTGTAAGTGTCATTGAAGCCTCCAACAGGATTTTCCCAGTCATCCCCATACCCGCGAAAGAGTAAAGAGAAGCCTGTCCCACCTTCGTTTAGGTCTGGCCGTGTGACAAACTGGACATACATCAGCGGCCCCGATATATTGTACACGTTCCTATCTCCTTTTTGTAGCGTGAGAACTTTCTCGGAATAAAATTTTGTAGATGGATTTGATATTGATATATGGATTGCTGGATTATTGCCGTTGTTAAAGCCATCGTCTAATAATTGCAGTTCAATGTTTTTCTTCAGCTCTGTCCGCACCGTCCAAACACAGTTTTCCGAGTTGGGATTGTATTGTTGGTTCAATTTGTAGTTGATTGCACCACCAAGTCCATCCAGCACACCGCCACATTCGTTGTTGCTTTCAATGAAGGCATTGGAAATTGCTCCTGCTAAAATCAAAATAAAAATGACATATTTTAGTGAAAGCTGTCTTTCCAAGGATGCACGAGCACACAAGCGTACCTTTAGCCCGGGTGGTGAATGTGTTTAGAAGGAAAAATGCCAAAATTAAGTAGACTTTAGTCATGGCTTGGAACACTTAGGGACTTTTGTTAACGCTGCAAAGATTTTTATAGCAACAGTCAACTAGACCGCAAGGATCTGTCTGGAAAGCCTGTCTGCCATGAACGTTTAATATTTCATGCTTGCAGTTGTTATCACAACAAACAGTCTCACATGATCCTCAAAACCGTTATCACATAATCGTTAAACCTTGTATCAACTTGTCACTTGAACTTTGCCTGAAAATATTCCCAGTTAATCTTGAAAAAAATTTCAATCTGCGTTCTTTTTACAGCTCGCTTGTTACTTCCTAATTTAGATTGTGTACACAATTTAATCCATGATAAATCCTGATTATTGAGATACTCGATACTCAATCCCTAAACCATAAAGTATATTAAAAACTGAACGATGCAACCTGCTGGAAACTAATAACATGATAACACAAATTATTTGTCTGCATGTATTTAAAAATATCAGTGAGAGGAATACCAAATGCCATGGTTGCAAAAATACTGGTGAATGATGGCGCACAACACATCTGATGTCCCAAGGTTATCAACTAAATTGGGAAAAACATTTTCAGCATTACAGTTTTGAGGTTTGGACATACGGCTTTATTTTCGTTTACAAGTTGACTTTCACGTGTTTCGTTTCGGATTTTAAAATCACTGCACCTAATAAGCTATTGAGTTTGAAAGGTAATACAAGCATCCAATTTGTGTTGCCTGGACTGACGAGTATTCTATACTACATACATGGTCATTATTTTTAGGGAATTTTGAAGTAAAGACAGTTTCGTATTTTAAAATGACACACTTAGGATTACTAGCAGAGCAATGTTTTACAACCTACACGATCACTCATTTTGTAATTAGCCGTATTATAATATAATTTTTTACTGATGCACATTGTTTTAAAGACATTTAGTTCACTGTTACCACCTGACAAACTTAAGCTACAACATTGACTAAAATATTAGCCATTAGTATGTGTTTGAAGTAGAATAAACGATATTTGAGGATATTATAATTTTTATTTTGTCAAGCTGCCGGCTCCGCTGTAGCCTTCATCAGGACAGTAAAGTACAAACGAACGAAAATATAAAGAAAAAATTACATGAAAAGAAAACTACCATATTTGAAAATTTGCATACATTATTTGTTGGGATTGTGAATAATGTCAGGTAATTTTAGCTTCCATGGAAATTACTTTTTTAAAAATTAGTATGAATAATATGTCTATTTTAAAAATGTTTTGTTGGTAGAACCTCTGTAATATCAATTTAATTTACGGTTAGACCGAGATGGGGATGATATTACTGAAGCTTAACGAAACATAGGCAAAAGGTTTAGTTTATAATTTGTCTAGCATTTGTACATGTCGAATAATTATGTCAACGCAATGTAATGCTAACAGCTTGCAGGGGGAGAGGAGAGTGTTTTACATACGTAATATTCCATGAGACGTATTAAGCACGCAACCAGATGCGTATGTGTAGAAATATTTTAAGCATTAAATGAAAACCATCGCTGACAGGTCAAGCAGCTTATTTTGTTGAATATTAATCAGAAATGATGCAATTATAATATTGTCATAATTTAATCGAATATTTGAAAATAAAATGTAATCACAAGCAGTCAGCAATTGGTTACACAAGTCGGTGGGCGTGCGTATGTAAACTTCGTAATTATTTCTGTTTTGACGAATTCATCCAAGAGCCAATCGGATGACTTTGCATTTACATTCAAAAATACGCTTGGCGTTTCGGGACTTTACAAATTGCTCAATATATCGTATTTATGCATATCATTGTTCGTACCGGAACGGCGTGCCAACAGCAGATTTTAAACGGCACGTTGATGAGATAATGGTTAACAAAGTCATAGCGCTCCTCTGATTTGGTTCTCAATCAATGGTAACAGTAATTTAGATTTTAATAATCTTTGTATTTTTATACATTACATACTCATATAATTGCTTGATTACAATATTTTCTTTTTCATACATCCGAATTTACTGATTTTCCGAAACTCTCAATGGAGCTTTTTGTACACGTTTTACGTATGCTGAAATGCTTAGTTTATTTGCCAGCCGGTTTTGGATTGCCAAACAAAGTAATATGCGGATCATAGCACACATATGCAAAAGTGTTTGGTTTTGATTCGCCCTGAACCATCCCCGGCGGTGGAGCAATTGGTCTAAAGTTAGTGTTTGTGAGTGGGCTTAGACCTTGCACGTTTAATGGTTTAAATTCGAAAAGGTTAACTAATAAAATTTAAAAAAGTCCAATTAAAAATCTTATTCCATGAATATATACATATTGATTTGATGAGTAGAAGTCTTACATGGGCGTGCCTTCTTATTTGACTCGACAGGGCTAGCATAAGCAACGTACGCCACGGCAAGAACATAAAAGAAAGGTAAATTAATTTTGCCATTTTTCTGAGTTTGATATTTTGGGAATTTTAATTCAAAACCTTTTCCGCGTAACTTAAATTTATAAATTTGCTTACAGACGAGCAGCTTTTATATTGCATCAGGTGCCATTTTGTTGTTTGAATGTTATTTAACACTTGTTTAAATATAAATGTCATGTTTTTGCGTGCAATATATTGTATTGTAGATGTAGCCTGTTTGCAAAATTCTGTGAATAGAAAACATGGTTCTGCACAGTGTAAATATCTGATTTACTATTGACAGGGAATATGTAGACAATGTGATTAAAACCATCAAGTTTTCAACTAATCAGTTAATATTGCTATTGATCCTAAAGATACCGAATATGTTAGGGGTTTCAAAAACAGTAAACGCAATGCATAAAAGTTCAAGATACAATGTAGTACGGGAAAAATAAATATTTGGACTAATTTGCATGTACGACCACTGAAAACAGTGTATGTTTGTCATTGCCACATACTTATTATGCTCCAAACCATGCTTGCAATCAATTTTGTTCGCAATGTAAACAAAGCGAAGCCACAGGTGGCTTTAATTTTGGTTAGATACAAATTATTTTCACGTCAACCTGCAGACACATGAGTTAAATTAAACAATTACTTTCTCCAAAATGAACATTTGAGTCCACAAGCGTCCACATGCAATTTTCTGGTTGACCTTTGCCAAACTTTGTCGGTCACACGTTTAAATACCACAAATAACTGTCTTTCATAATCTGGAATGTTGCGATATGTTTTAAGCCAAGCTTAGTACGCTAAACGTATGAATTTGAGGGTATTTAGATAAAAATCACGGTAAGCGTAGTTGCTTAAATATTTCGCTGTTCTCAAACCACCAATCATTTTATATATTAAATGTTAGATATTTGGCACACAGGTAAGGGTTAAGGGACTAAAACTTAAAGCTCACGCATATAATAAACAATGCATAATAATTAAATATAACAATGAATGTCTACAACATGGTCGCAACTGCTTATTTTATCCCAAAAATTCAAGGCAGTTTCATCTTCATGCTTGCCAAAAACTATCGACCGTTGTTTCCCTATACAGGTTATATTGTGCTGTTTTGGCTAATTTGCAACAATTTTATTGGTAAGTATATTTATATCAGTTTGTCAATTAGAACTTTGCGTTTTCGCATATGCTTTAGCATGGGAATGCAGCTTTCAGCGAAAAACTAAAAGTCAGTATACCGATGGCTAATCAATAAAACTTGCCAACTGATAATTTTCATCTAAAATCATACACTCAAATGTTTTAAATTATAGATGATTAGCAGTTCTCGAAATATCTACGCCAAAATCAGCCTTTATCAAGCTGTCTAATGCCTCACGCTGGAAAAATGCATAATTAACTTAAATAAACATAAAATATTAGCTGCCAGAGAACATGCAAAACCATAAGTTTCTTGTAGAATATTTGAATGGTGGACTTTTAGCTGTAAAGCCAATCTGGCCTAATCAATGTTAATGTTGGTATTCCAGCAGAAGACAATAACGATTTCATTGAAAATTAAAACCAATATCATTAACGAATCATACATGAGAGCATAGTTTGTGTTGATATACCGTATTAAGGCATAC
>JAHZNG010001969.1:0-29350 GCA_027744375.1 Orchesellides sinensis | reverse complement strand
TTGACTTTAGAAAAAGAGAGGGCATTGCAACGGGAAATGGCCTTTTTGCTAGCGAAAATCATCCACATAATATTTTTATACTCTTTCTGGTTATATGATCAAGCTACAGAAACAAGGGCATTTATTTACAAGGGATTTTTCGGTATTGAGGGCTCTGAAAGGTTATCAAGGATATATACTTGTATTAAGCAATAAAATGTGATTTTTTCTATAGTAACGTAATAACAACGTAATGTTACGTGCTCTTGAAAACCCGCACGTACATTTTAGACCATTTTTTGTGCAAATTTTTAGAATTTGAACATTTTTCAAAAAACAGTCTATTATTCTCAACAAGAAAATTGAATTTTGACTCATGTGTATCATTTTTACTACGGTAAAAGCACTTATCATGATGGTATTGCTGCGTGGGGTGGATGATAAAATACAAAAAAGGAAATAAAAGGATGGAGAAAGATGAGTGCATATGACATGTGGCAATTATGTGTGCCACCGCATAACAAAGGAAAACTGCAACAAGGAAGGAAATGCAAGGGAGGGACAAAGATTACAACCCTGCACCAATTATTATATTGCAATTAGGAGACTGAGAGGATGAAACGGGAAAATTAGAGGGCACGAACGTGTGGTTGGAACATAAAACGTGACATTTATTATGCATGCCATTTATTTCTCTTTGAAGAAGGGGTGAGCATGGCCAATCCAGCCGTTTGAAACCGTCACGCCGCGTCATATAACTATTTTATAATGACGTCACGCTATTTTTTTTAAAGTTGTCGGGTTGATAGTCTGTTTTGCTCTCATGCAAATTGTATATGCGCATATGGGTATCGCTTCTAGACAAATTTCCCGTGTTTGTGTTTTTTTACCTGATAAAAAAGAAAGAAAGATGATCTTTTGAGGGTATCAAATAGTTTTGCGGTGAGTTTGGCTCAAGGTCATTGACTTTTTATGTTTTTGTTTGTGTCTGAACAAATCAAAGGATTAAATTGACATATTAGTTTGCACATGGTAATCCGATGATTGTATTTAATTAAATATGCCTGTGAAACAGTGTAGGTTTTTTTAGAATAAAAGGAGGTGTTGATGGATTAGGTACTTTTTTTAGTATATCACAATAATACGTCATATAAATACGCCTATGATGATGATGCATTTGAGTCAAAAACGCAGTTAGGTAGACATATATTTTTTACAGGGTGAAAAAGGAAGCGGTCAACAAAAAATTCGGGGTAGCTTTTCTTTGATGACGACGCATATGGCATCGTCTTTCGATAGGATACACATAATTGGCGTGTGTGTAAGTAAATGTATCAGCGATATAGTGGGAATTGAAGGAGTCAGAGGACAGGAATAGGATGACATGCAAAACATTTGAAGCAAGTCTCGTGAAAAAATTCAAAAGCGAGTTTATTCGTAACGAAAAAGAACGAGTGGACAGGAGAGAGAGAGAGAGGAATGCGGAGGTTGCCTTTTCATCTCATCATCTCCTTTGCTTAAATCTTTGAAAAAATAAAACACGTTTGTAATTTCTTTCTGCTTCATTTGCACGAATGGCGTATGTATTAAAGCCCGCTACCTTTTATAGGTCGAAGGAATCATAAAAAATTGTCATTTGCGATTGAACTGACGACGAGCCAAAGCCAATTGAACCAAAACCCGCTTTATTTTTGTAGGGAAGCATATATTTGTCGCACATCTTATGTTACTGGCTTTAATACAATTAAAATACATGGTTTCATTGTTGACCTTAGCATTCACTAACCAAATATGAACGTTTTGTGCATAGAAAGTGATGAGATTACGATACACACGATTAAATATGGGAATATTGTATATCATTATATCAGTATTCATGTGAATGAATAAAAAAAACAAGAATCAAGTGCAATGTCCCGAGAGATCCACATACTATCAAATGCAACAATATAAACAACAATGCAACCTGTTGTGTACGTAATACTCACGGTGGAGTCGTAGCGAAGAAGAAGACGAGTCTTGTTAAGATGCTCTGGTCTGGTGTGTGTGTGTGAGAGAAAATGTGGAAGATGATGTGAACTTTTTTATATGAGAGATGGATGGATGGAAGAAGAGCATGCAGAAAAATATCACATGAGAAACGTCAAAAGTGAGGATGATGATGATGACGACGATCATGATCATGAATGAATATTACATTTGCTAATGCAAAATTTTTAAATACCTACACAAAACTCTTGAAGAATAGCACATATTAAAGTACCTCACATTTTAAAACGTTTTTAATGCATGAATGAATCCCATGCAAATTGACTCCACCTTATCAACCATTTTATATTTTGTTTGTCTGTGCCACGGGCAACTGTCAATCTTTTAGACATTCATATGTAAAAAAAAAATAGTTATGATGAATTTCTATTTTGAAAAATTATTCAGATTTTTTTGTTGTAATGGTTTTAGAAAATTTTTAAATGGTAAATCAATTTAGAATTTCTATTTAACAAGGGTAAATTGTCTTAATGGTAATTTAAATGCAGAATTGTATTCAAGGTAATGAAGAGGATGATTATGGCTTATCTTTTATATAAGAGCTATCCATAATATTCCAAAAAAAATGATGTAAAAAGGGTTGGGCACTTTTATAGTGCCCCTGATGAGCCTATCACCACCACCGACGGGGGAGACTTTATAATTGACTTATATAATTTATCGCTCATTACCACAATCAAAAATCAATGCCACACGTTAGCTTTTTTTATCCCTTAAAAATTACTTACCGGCGGCAGCGGTTTTTTCTTGGTTATAAAAAGAATCGTGTGATTATGTAAGGTGTTGGCTTTTCTATAAGAATACAAAGTATTACAAAGTGGACAAAATTCCAGATAAATGTTACATAAAAAAGTACTTCAAACACTGTTATTATGTCATGCAGCATCATCTAATCATCCTTAACCACACCGCAGCAGTAGTTACCATTATGAAGATTAAAAGATGACCATTATTTTGGTCTTTTTTTAAAAGGACATGACTAATGCATGTGAAATCTCTCTTCGTTTTATGTAGACCATCAGCATTTTTTTTTGCATGGAGGAAGTCATTTTTTAAAAATATACGTTTTAACGAGCTTTTCACATGTGATGTTTAAAAGTGAAAGGAATTTAAGTATTTTAAACAGTGCATATCTTTAGTATATTTTTTAAGAAAAAAAAAGAAAAATAATCGCTCAGCACGAAATACTTTTTATCATGGCTTAAGTAGGCATGAGACAAGTTTGATACGATATTTTTATAGTTTAGGGCGTATTTTTGAAGGGAAGGCATACTACATTTGACTTTTTGGCTAAGGGTGTGGTCAACGACCATATTATAACGGTCGGGTGCCTATAATGCAATATATATGTGTGGTGGTCACTTTTTTAAAATCAAATTTGCTTATTGCATGCTCCCTTTACTGTATTGTCCTTGCTTGACCGCACGTCTCCTGTCAAATTGTGTATGTGTGTCTATTCTTAATTCTAAATATGTTATTATTTATCAGTTGATCATTCTAAAAGAAACATGCAGGCTTTTTATGATGATTTCACAAAATAGACATTTCAAAAATTGCTAAAGTTTGCTATTTTTAACCGGCCAAATTAAGAATGGCCATTGTCATCTGATAAAAAAGTTAAATTGGAGCGGTGGTGTAGGTATAAGCGGCATAATAATATGTAATACTGACATAATGCTCTGTATTTTCGGCTTCTATAAATGGATTCCTCCACAATCTTCCCCCTCCTCTTCTGACTAAAATAAATAGACAAGCCTTGTTTGATGTGTAAAACAGGAGAAGTCTTGCAATGCAATTAATCAGATTGAATAACATGTCAACCTGGCTATAGTATATGTGCATTCATGTTGTTCTTTTTAAGGCGAAAATAAGGTAACAACAAAAAGTGCAATACTGATTTTTACCTTGCACATCTAAAAACTTGCCCATTTACACACAGCAGTGTTGCGATCAGTTAGATAGAATGCCAAAAATTGTATGTGACGTAATGAAACTTGTTATAGATTATGGCAGAGAACACCACTGGTGGTGGCTCTCTATTCATTCAATTTTTTACTGTGGGTTTTTAAAGAGAGAAGAGGAAGTGCTCTAGTTGTGTTGTTTTTTCAAATCATAAGCATCAATCCGATAATAATCATGAATGATGTGTGTGAGCATATATATTGAGATATAACAATTGAGATAACCCAATTTTCATTTATTTTTCTTTTGTTTTTTTTCGGTTGCCGCAAATAATATAAAGGGAGGGGAAAACATGAATTTAAAATAAAACAATATATTTGGGATAAAACAATAATCGGCATAGAAGGGAATCCTATTAGTAGTTTTTCTCTTTTATCAATAAAATTGGGATTTTAACCCTTTCAAGCAATATTCAATGAAAGCCACCACACATGCTTTGATTACTGATTACTTTGCAATACGTTTTACAGCATTTATTTTTTCTCTCATTGCATAAGACACGTTCAGTCGTGCAGCAAAATACACATTTTTTACTACACAGACAAAGAGGAGAATGCGAATGCATTAAAAAATTATAAAATGCTAAATATGTATTAGTAGAGTTTTTCCTTTTTAAACATGATCAGCTCTCATTTGCTCTGTTGTCTTAACAACTATTAATATTCATCAGAATCTATATATCCTTCCTATATTTTTTTTCTAAGCACGGATAAAAAAAGTGAGAGTGACTGACAAAGTATTTTTTGGTAGGCATTAAGTACATTTTTATGCGTTATGATGATAGATTCACGTATTACATAAAAATAATTATCTTGTCTCATCATTATCATCACCACCACAAAATCTAAGCGTACACCTTTCCAACTTCCTTTCCTCCATAATATGTATTTTTATGTGTAAGTGTTGTTGTGAAGGGGGGTACTTGTACAAGCAAAATTACCATATTAATCCATTCATTCATATTTTTATCATTGACGACTTATGCAGACTCTTGGTAATAAGTAGGACGTGCTTTATGATTAGCTATTAAGCTCACCGTTGTAACAAATGTATTTTACAAGATGACTTAAGCTTGAGATCATTTGTAATCACCAGTTGTGCACCCTTTTTAACAGATAATGTAAGCGGATATTGTTATTAGCAATTGGTGGTGTGGTGGGGATGACGGTGGCGTGCATACAAGAGGCGGACTTGTATCATGTTTTATTATCATTGTTTTAGTGTATGTGTGAGAGCTACCTAATTTTGCAAGTGAAGAGATCAAATCATTTTTTATTCATGGTAAAGCTTGAATAATGATTAAATCATCATTGTCAAATCATTCCAATGTTTTACGATGTATGTGTGTGCATTGTTGTACTACTTTTAACCCTTTACCGACCCTCTTGCATTTGAGTGTGCACCCACATGTGACGACAAGGAAGATCCTGTGTAAAAATGCGGATAAGATTATAAATTGGAAAAGAAGATGGGCAAAAACACGTGTGTGCTCAATAAAAAATTAGAAACAATAAAAAAGTATTAATTTAGGGGGCTTTTAGTGTTTCCATTGGCAAATGACAAAAGTTACATAAAAAAAGAAGAGGTGGTCATGCATACTTAATATGGAATGTGTGTAACTTATAATTACTTACGTGTTAAGTAAAAAAAGACATACGAGGTAAAAATGGAATCTGTACGTGTGCATATAATCATAAGTGGAAGGAAGTGAGATGTGACAAGGAAGATGAACAACTTTTTACTTCTCTAATCCAACTGTCGTTTTCACACGAAGGTTGAACACTTTTCTGATAAATGTCTCTGCTATCCCTTTTAAAATGCAGAAAGAAATATATTTTAGTTTGGTTAAAACAATAGCGGTTTGCTTTAGAGTCAATACGTTCCTTTATAATAGTTATGCAACTTAAAGGAGTGTATTTAGTTAGAGTGCATTTATTTAGTATGCATACATAACTTTTGAAGATGGGTTTAGAAAGAAGAATGATGATTTTTGCACATGTGTGTGTGCATTCGTCCAAAATGGTTAATTTATTTATAACTATTTTTTCCGNAGAAAGAAGAATGATGATTTTTGCACATGTGTGTGTGCATTCGTCCAAAATGGTTAATTTATTTATAACTATTTTTTCGTCGTGATGTGTGAGTTATTGCCCAAGTCCAATTAGACTCTCTCACTCTCATTTTTGACATGCATAATGGAAAACAGAGTTGTGTCTTTTTATTATTATGTCAGTACGGTACTGACTTACTCTTACTATTTTAGTTGCACTGCATTTAAAACGGGGTTTACTCTTGTTACGCCATAAAAGTCATGAGATGAGCGTCCAGCTCTAATTTTTTTTAGTTGTAACTATGCAGGCTCATATGTATATCCTCTTTTTATCCCTCTTGTGCTGTTTTCCCAATCACCCTGCAAGAAGAAAGGTAATTAGGAAAGCTTAATTAGCATGAAAGAGTAAAAAGAATTTCGATGCATGCCAACGTTGTACTTGTGCAGCTTAAATATTTTGCAAATGAAAGAATGAATGAATACCCCCTGTTTAAATACCATTTACACACTCATCTTTTCTTCTTCAGCTTGGATGAACAAAGAGGTCCCATAACGGTTGGGTTTCAAAATCTCCTATTCATCTTCTTCACTTATATTCCAAAGGTGAGACTTGATGCTGTTACGCACTTCACACATCTTCTCATCATCCTATTCTATCTTAGCTGCCCATAAATACATCACACAGATTAATATTTATGATTAGTGTCAGAAGTACAAGATAAAAAACAATCATGTGGGTTGGTGGACTATTACAGAATCTTAGAATTTCTTAGAAACTATCAATGAATACTAATTAATATTAAGTTTTATTGGTCAGTTTCAACAATTAATTATACATTTAACCTAAATATGTCTTGAAACAAGTACAAAAATCTTAATCCCGTCTTATATTACTCATCTTATGACAATCTCTGTGGTTTTATATACAGGCTGAGGCGAGTGTAAGCTATTTTTCATTATTTTAGCATAGGACAAACAATGCATTGGTAAAAATGCATGTGTGTAAGTGATGGATGGACTCTCAATGACTACGTCTTTACTTTGTTCTTGGAACCAATAATATACCATGAATGCGTAATTATTATTGGTAATCGCTCGCACACATCTCCCATATTTATTCTTGTTTTTCACTCACTCCTTCTCTCAAAACTACAGAAGCATTCATCATTCCTTATGATGTCATTCAATGCTAAATTGGTTTTTTACAGTGTAAACGCTAAATTACATTACACATGATGTATATTATGTACCTATCTTGGACCACAGAGGTAGATAGAAAATCGTGATTTCCACTAGACATCATCATCCTCCTCAAATCACCAGGAAACATTGATTGGCTAAACGGTGATGATGAAAATGCAAATTGTACATCTGTCAATTATTTCTTCAAACACCGCCAGAAAATACAGACGCTTACTTATATTCATATACCACATTCACATTGTATTGTTAAATGGAATAATGCATGAAAATAATGATGATCCTGAGAGACGCACCAAGTCACGCCAGAAACGACGCGCGATGACCATGGCCCTCAGGCAGGCTTTATTTCTTTATTTGATGATGACTCTGTTTTTGTGATGATGAGGAGGGCTGCTGCTGTAGGCATCTTTATGCCAGAAGCAATAGTAGGCACTTCCATATTGCACCCTTCTGAAGACAAAACTGTAAGAAATTATCATTCCATGCGCATCTCTTTACCCTTTTCAATCCATCATGAGAAGCGTTGTCATCATCAGGAATTTTGGGTTTTCTTCCAATCCAAGGATCCCTAAGGAAATGTATATAAATAAACAACATTATGAGCGTGATGATAATGACAAAAACACACATTCCTATGTATTCCCAAGATGATGATGATGATGATGTAAGGAATAGTAGTATGAAAGACGGATATGTTGGAATTGGGCATTGAAATGTAATAATGATGATGATAAAGTTATTTCAAATGTTTATCCAATCTTGTTCGTCTTTATTTTCATGGCTGCCCATGTTTCTTCGCAACATTCTGATTTTCCCTAGTCAATAATATATTTTCGTATGAGTCACACAATCATGATTGTGGTCACCACATTTTTTTTAGGTTGTAATCATAAGATAAAACGATTTACATGGAAATTACCCTTTTTGCGGGTGAATTTCCATGTAATAATAGCTCAGCAATTACAAAAATGTTGATTAAGAAGTCTAAATTTTTTCCAAAATTGCATATATGCATTTTATTTGCTAAAAAGCAAGGACAAAAGATTCGCAAGTATTTTTTTTTATCAATTGTAAATAAAATTTCTGTTTGAGTCGTCTTAACCCGTTTTTGTTTGCATGCTTGTTATTTACCCACCATTCTTTTCTGGAGACAATAGCAATTTTGGTGTTTATACACCTTATTAAGCGTGTTACGTGGATAATACATAGTTTTTTTGTGTTTCATTCAGTCTTCATCATCATATGCTAGTTAGCTCATTTAGAAGGATGATGAGGATGATCACCAAGAAAAATGGTTAGGACATGCGGAGATGAGGTAGTATTATTGGAAGACAATAACGTGTAAAAAATGTGTGTGTATCTTCTTCATTTTATGCTTTAAATACTATAAAAATACAAAGCAAAGGAGCGTTCAAGGTCAGAATATTTTTTTGCATGTTAAAAGATGAAAACGTTGAAACAGGGAGAATATCATAAGATGAGGCAAAGGGGAGATGCTATAGGTAAAAAAAAGGTACAAAGATGAAGATGCAGTAATACAATCATCTTCAGCGTTATTGCTTCTTCTTTTTTGTTGTTGTTTTTGTATGGCCAATTATTACTATTTTTGCATATGAATGTGTGCAAGTGTGTCTGCACGTCTTAAGATATGACCAATAGTCTCAGGAGATTTTTTGGCGATCATTTTTGGTAGTTTGAGATTGGAAGATAATCTTAGTCATCATCTTTTTTGTCTTTGTTGGAAAAGTTGGCATTGTTGGGGAACAGGTATTATTTAAGTTGTGTATATTTTAATTAATGATGGTGACAGGATGGTTTTAGAGATGATGGCAATGCCAAAAACAATCATTATTGCCGTAATTTATCTAAATCCTGGACATTTCATTAGTGTTTTATAGCATGTTTTGTCATTTGGGGATTTTCTTGCTTGTTTGTCATTTCATTGGTTGCTGAAGGCATATTATGAAGGCAACAATGACAATGGGGAGCGTGGGTTTGTAAATAGGTTTCATGCAAAAAGACCATTTCCTTGTTTCCAGTATGCCCCATAATGCAGAATAGTTAATGTTGGTTGTGATAAGTGACAATTTAAAGTTAAATTGGATTTTTTGTAATCGTTTTTGTAGAAACTGAAGAATGAGGACATTTAATGGGATGAAAAGGAAGAGTTAACAAGGGATAAGCTGGGTTTTTACAAGAAAAATGGAAGGGAGGAAGACACGATTTGAGTTGAGTATATTTATGACTGACGTGAAAAGTGAAAAAGTGTGACACTCAATCAATTGACAGTTTTTTGTGATTTTTAACAAAAATCGGAGAGAAGGACAAGATAAGAAAAGAATTTGAGTGAGCGGGTGAAATTAAGAAAGAAGAAGAAACATTTAGTGATAATTTATTTATAAAAGAAGCACTTTCGCCCAAAAAATACGAAGGCATCATGAGTATATCTTTGAACGGCACAGGGGGAGGCTCAACAATGTTCCGTTTTGTCGCTCGACCATGTCGTCGAGCCCTTCTGCTTTTACTATGGTTATGCATGGCTTACGGCGTGTTCCACTGGGCAGCCAAGGATGCAACCAGTATTGAAACAGGCAACAACAGTTTAGGAGGCGGTGGACTGTCGTCACCCAACAGAGTGGTAGCAGCTGCGTTGGAGGGATCATCATCACCCGCACTACCTGCGCACTCCTCCCAGTCAGTTTTTGCGAACAATATTGAAATCATTGGAGACAACTCGATATTTGGAGATGGAGAAGTGCAGAGGGTGTTCATGCCCTCCTCTTCATCCTCTGCGTCAGCGGTTCCAAGTGGTGGGGGTGGCTCAGTTGTGCCGCAGCAACAACCCCCATCAGCGGAATCTCCTGGGGGAGGTGGAATGGCTAATAATATTTCATCTTCTGTGGAATTCCTGGGGGCAAGCTCACTTCCATCTAGAAGTGGTGGTATTAATGGAGGTGGGGGAGCTAATTTGGCGTTGACCATTGGAGCGTCGTCGACAATCACTCCAAAGTACCCATGGCTGGACGATGAGCCTTTGGTGGATAAAGAGACAAAGACTGTGGAGCAGTTGATTTTAGAGGCGGCAGCCACAATCAGGAATATTCCTCATCCGCCTTATATTCTAGGTCAAAAGGATGGACCAAAGTATTACAAGAATTCCAGTTGTGCTCGCTTTCCAACTATTTATGATGTTGAGTTTAGTAACACGTATTGGCAGGTACGTTGTAAATATATTCAATTATTCCAAATTAATTACATAATTAAGCTTTAATGTGCTCCAAAATACAATAAAACTGTATTAATGATATAGACGCTGAGAACTTCCAATGGAACGCTGCACTTTTACGGGGCGTACTACGACATTCGAGCAAAGAACAGATTAGGACCATCTCTCCGCATTCTAGGCATGATGGATAGGATAGAGCCTACTGTGACAACCTACTGCCAACTATGGTTTGAGAAGGAAAGGGAGCCTCAGTTTGCAAAGGTCTGTCTTATCAGAGTAACATTATCTTGCACGTCCGTACCCCATTAATATAAATGATAACTATTTCTAAACTAATCTTTATATTATAGATAGGGGAGGGTGCTGAGGTATCTGGGCTTTATCCCACAGGCACCCACCAGCACGCTTAGTGCTCCTATTAGTGAATCGTCCAGTTATGTAATGAGCATTAGAAAAAGATGACCTTGGCCTTGGCCCTGACCCTTTACAAGTCGTTTTTTTAGAATTTTTTATTTACAATTGTAAAGATCAACACGATGCGTTCTCTGTGTACCTTTTGCCATTTTTGTCCATCACTGACCAATTTCAAGATTTATATATGCATTCATTGTACGCATAAGACTTTTTAGCCTGTTTTTTGTATTAATTTTTATTATTTTTTTTTTGTACTGATGTAAAAAGTTGTTCCCACTTTTGTTTCAACAATGCAAATAGGTATTAGCTAACTATAGGATGTATGCGAATCCTTTCTTCTTTGCTGGCTTTTGGAACTGGACGCGCATGTTGTTGTTGGCGGCGTGACAAGGCTTTTCGACAATACTCACGGATTTTGGAACTTATGATTAAATAGTAGAAAATGTACGTTTTTTAAATACATTGTTTACATCTGAAAATTTATTCTTTTTCTGCTATATTGTAACTATGCTTCTGAACTTATTGTTAGTTATTTAATTACAAGATTGAGTTACATATATACGTATGTAAATAAATTAACTTACATTAGTTAAATTTTACAGTCGTGTTAATTACATTTTGTTTAAGTAGGTATTTGTGAATAGATGTAGTGAAAATTGTGATGTGATAGGTTAAGAGTTTAGAAGGAGGAATGATCAAAGTGTGCTCAAAACGATAATTATTGGTTGGATGTGTGACTACACGTTTAGAATTTAAATATTGTGATATTTAGTCATTTTTTTATGCGTTACATCCAAAAATGAATATTAGCGCAGTCACTCTCTTCGTTTTTCATCCCGACATCATGTCACTAACCATAAGTCTGTAGCAATATTAGTTAGTGACTGTGACAGTTGGGGTGTATAAAAAATATAATAAGTTAACGTTGCTTATAAATCACTCTCAGAGATTCATTTATGATTTGAGGAAAAATAAAAACTGCTATTGAAGTGTGTAAGCAATAGACTTTTAATTGACAATGCACGGGAGGGGAACTGAAAGAGCAAATTTTTTGGATCAACCCCTTCCTTCGTCTTAAATAGTAAAATTTGGAAATTTATACTTCAAAAAGTGTTAAATTGTTAAGTAAAAGTGTACTCATGAATATGACGTTTTTCTTGTCCTGCTTACACGAAAGATTATGTCTGCTTTTTAGACTAGTCATTTTAGAATTTATTCACAACAGTTGTAAAAAACATGCCCAATTATTGTCACAAGGGCAAATGTCTTTTATAATCACGAGAATATTGAAATGTGTGAGCATATTGATTGTTGCTGTGGTAAAGGTAAGCATGTAACTTATATTAGGAACAAATTAACCCTGCTAAATTACTAGACAATCACTATTACATTGGACAAGATGATTTTGCATTATTAGGAAGAAATACTGACTTTTCTTATAGATTTAAGAGGAGACAGCAAGTGCAGGCAGATGCGTACACGACGTTTAGAAATTAGTTATACTTGACTGAGCGTATCAATATGATAAGAACCAACTGTTGGAAATATTTTAAAGTTTACAGTTTACATATACCTATTAATATGCTTTATTCACGGAATGACACTTACGTTTTGACACTTTTTAAAATTGATGTCAAAGTAAGCACATTTTTAACAATGCTTAAAGTGACATCATCGAATTTCGTTTTGACACTTTGCCCTGATCATTATGACATCAAAATATTTATTCAATTTAAGTGAATAAAACCATCATAGGAACAAAAATCGAATTTTTGAAGACTATTAGAATGCTGGCTGGATTTCAGTAAATCCTAATTCAGAAAAGTATGCCATAATTGTATTGGTCAAATATATTAAATAGCTTTATTTTATGTATTTACATGGTCATTGGAGCATGATTTGATTGGTAATTTAGAACTAAGCTGGACAATATAGCACTAAGCTTCATAGTGTATTCTGACTGTTCTAACCTTGCGGTGGCTAGGTTTAAGGTTGAGCAGTTGCACCAAAGGTAAAACTACGCATAAACTATAAAGCCAAAGTTTCTTACGTTCAATAATTAATGAAAATATTCGGGGTAAATATCTGGAGTTTGTCAAGTATCCGGTTGAAATATCTAAATTGGGGTAGTAATGAAGGCTGGCATTACTCACTCCACAAGATTAGTTTTGATTGATTGTATTGTAAAACAAAAGTGTTTGTAAGTAACCATTGCATGAATAATGGTTGAACCGAACCATATATTTTAAGCTTGTCGTTCTTAAGCAGATTTGAAAATGTATAAGCTTTTAAGTAAAAAGAACTTGTGTATCAATTTACCGGAAATACTACATTTGATTCACAAGTGTTAGTTTTTCGTGTGCTGACATTCCCTGATGTCATTTTAATCATATTTGATGTCACTTCGAAAAGTCTAAAAAATGCATTGGTGTCACTATGAGCAATCGCAAAAAAGTGTCACTTTTGCCTTGGTGTCAGAATGAGTGATGTCATTCCGTGAATGAACCATTAATATTATAGTCTGACTACGTTGTAACAATATACGGAATTGAACATATTTGAAAAAGAAAAAAAGACTTTATATTGTTTCACTTTTATATGTTTAGTTTTAAGGAAGAGATGTTAGAACTGTATTTAAAGTATATGGCTAGTTTTAATGATTGTTTGCTTTTAAGAATTTATAATAACGATTATTAAAACACTTGATTTTGGAGCTGCTGTGGTGCTCCACTCGAGACAACGGCAAAATACAAAGTTCGTTTAAAAGTATAAATCATACTCTTAAAGATTACTTTTGGAACAAATTCTCTACCCATAAAAATTATCGTATCAATTAGAAATAGTGGTCTCCTACATCTGTTGTTTTTTCCCTGCATTAACCGGTAAGATGAAGTCTTTATTAGAAAAATGCATTTGAAGCAAATGTTCATCTAGGTGCTCAACTCTTTGGAAAGACTTCCTACAAAAAGAACACCAAAAGCCCCCATGTACCTCATTAGCATGACTCAATTCATGCTTTTTTAATCGACTCTCATGTAAAAATCTCCTTTCACAATGCTGACACTGGAACGGTAGCGGTTTGTCAGAATGCTTGAGCATATAATGCTCTGTCAGATATTTTTTTAGCCTGAAGACTCTAGGGCCTGAACAAAATGTGCAATGGAAATACTCTCTCCCAGTATCAATAGCTGTGAACAAAGTTCCAAATGTTATGCCCCCCTTAGTTCGTATATCCGTAGTCTCATAGTTTTCGTTTCCACAAGCGAAAACAGTGTTGTGGGGAAATTTCTCTCGGTCATTCATTTCTACATGAAAATTACAAACATTTAAAACCGTCATGACAGGAAAGTTAGCTTCTCAAGTATTACTTTACTTCAAGATTTTTTAAAAATTACCAGCTCCTTCTTCATATGTATCATTTTGTTGAGATTGACTGAGGCTTGACTGTCCTTGGTCATCTGAAAGGTTAAAGTTGCAAGTTGAATTATAAAGAACCTTTAAAATTACATTAGCCTTTAATAGATTATAGACATTACCCTCTGAATTAAGCATGGTAGAGTCTACTGCAACCGGGAAAGTAATTTCTGGCTCATGCAGATCACCGTACTCAAAAGCTGTAGAAAAGCTTCTCTTCTTGTCCAACCTCTGATTCCTTCGCATAGCTGAAATATTAAAACATACGAGGAAACATTTTAAAAAACTAATTGACAAGATATTTGAAAACAACATGTAATAAAACATCTCATAGTGTAAGCTATACCTTTTGTTGATGAATTACTTGCTTCTTCATCCGAGACAGCATTTCCAGGCACTACTATAATTTCAACATACTCCTCCTCGTCCTCCTTCAATCCATCCACGGAACATTCCCCCATTACGCCGTCCCCACTATCATTTCCACTTTCGGTATTCCCTGACAAAATTGTCACTTCACCATTCGGCTGGACAATTGCCCGTAACAGAGGGGGTGGAGGCCGACAAATTGCAGGCTTTGTAGATACTACCTCTGCTTCCACATCTTTACGGTCAGGGTCAGGGCTAATGTTATGGTTTAATGGCGCTCCAGTTGACGTCGATGTACAGGATCCTTTGGTTTTCGTCTTTGACTTCTCCTGGGCTGTTAATTTGGCATGGGTGTCTTCATAAAAGCCGATAAAATGTTCCCCTACTCAATCAATGTAATACAATGTTAACCACATTTATTTCATTTGCCTTGTAAATCAGAAATAACACTCTGTATGATTTTTTAAAAAATGTTGTCTAGTTGTCTCACCAAACTTCTTCCTGATAAACCGCTGCACTATCCCTACGTCATTTCTCAGTTTGTCAAACTGTTCTGGAGTAACACTCCCTTCCTTACCGCTATCTTTAGAATCCATACTGTTCTAAGAGGGGGTCCTGGCAATTAAAAAAGCAAAACCAGAAAGGAAAATTTATAAACATACCAAAAAATATACCCAAAACAATTATACTTGGCTAAATGGAAGGTTCTTGCAGAACTAAATGTACCTGTTGCTTATCCTGATTAAAACAAAATTACTTAATCCGTCGTGTCTTCCACTACAAATTTCACCAAATTCCCTATTATCCTTTTATCTTTGATCTAGATTCAGTGGGGAACAAAAAAACAAACTGAATATATCCGCCGAAGATGTTGCATGAAAAGACTCTTCGAGTGCTTTTACGAGAAGTGCGTGGTGGAAGTGGGAATATGGGAGGAGGAGCTTGTAACTGTAACATTCGGAGCTACTACCGCAGTATCACACATAAAGACATACATTTAATAATTCCAAAAAGTTACCATTCACCCCTTTATCAGCATCCAGAGAGATTCAACTATTTTTTTTACATTGACATTGTATTCCGTATTCATAAATCAGGTCCTTATCCTGTACTCCCTCTGACCACCCTGCTAAATAGCATATAGACTCCCATGCATCGATGTATGAAAAAACGTGATGAGATACGATGCACGATGCTCTTCATCAACTCCGTACGTAGTTCCTATGCTTATATATGCATTTTTTTGGCTCAGGGTTGGTGACGGTGAGAGACGTGCGATGGTGCGATTCCTCTGTTCCATGCTTTATATACCATACCACCACCATGCTATTTGGTATGTTTTTTCATAGCATGAAATCATAGTCTTAGTCTTGATGTGTATCTATCACACTTTTTTTCATATGATATTACTCCAGTTCCCCAGCTCTTACAATATCCTCTACTACCCCAACCAATCTTGTTCAGGATCATGTCCAAGTCAGCGCAAGAGCATATACCTTGGTATGGGGGGTACATTGTTAGGTAGGCTAGAGGGGACAAATTTTGTGTTGTGCTGGAGGGGTTCCACCAGTAATACCCAATACCCCCCACACACTAATTATTCATTTAGAACAAAGAGATTAGAATCATAGAATTTGCATGCAACCACCGAAGTATCTATGCTTAACAACAACGTTAGCATGGTAATATAATTATGCACCGCCATAAATGACCCTTGGAAATGCTCGTTTACACTGGTACACAATTATTGATTATAGATTAATATTACAGTCTGGCTTTATTATAAAAGTGGAATGGAACATGATATGAGATAGAAAAAATACCAAATTTTCTATTCTGAATTATTAATTCCCAATACACAATGCATAAAAACAAAAATGAATTCATTTTTTGAACTAAACGCATATGTATATATAAATACATGAGAGGCAGTGAATGATTACGTATTTATCACATAAATAGACATTTTTATTGGATTGTCAAAGTATAATTATCTTTCTTAAAGCCACCAAAACTCACAGGATTACAACAGTCCACATCAGATTGGAATTACATTGGTAAATATGTTTTTGGAATGGTAGTTAATTAGATAGCACCTTTTGCTTTGACAGGAGCAGAAGCAGTTGACGAATCTTCGTTGCTTTTCTTAAGACCTGCAAGCCACTTCTTCGTTTCTCTGCAGCTAGGTCTGTCACACATTGGACAGGTCATGAGCACCTGAGGATACACCGAGATATTGCTTTTCAAATGGTTGCTCACAATATTCGCCAGAGATCTGATGAAGATAGGATGGTCATTTGGAGATTCTGCTCGCTTAATTACAACACCCACCTAATTATAAACAAAAAACAATCCACAATTACTTTATAAATTGAATTCTATAACTTGAACTAAAGTTTTTTTAAATTAAAAATATGTATACCTCTTTGGCTAAATCATGGGCATATTCAATATCCATCTCATGGAGTGTTTCAATATGCTCATTTGTAAATGCAATAGGAACGAGAATGATATTCTTGAAATTTTTCTTTGCCAACGACTTGATTGCTTCCTCAGTCGATGGTTGAAGCCATGGCACAGGGCCGACTTTGGATTGCCATACCAAACGATATGGATTTGAAAATCCTAGTTTCTCCATCACAAGCTGAACTGTAGCGCCTACCTCGGCAGGATAAGGATCACCCCGATTGACAGCCTTCATTGGGAGGGAATGTGCAGAGAATAGGATGACGGCACGTGACCGCTCCTGTTCAGATGAATATTTTGATAATTGCTCGTGAATACGGAGAGCAATTGTTTCCACGAGCAATCTATCTGTGCCCCAGCGGTCAATTATGCTCCACTTTAATGACGATGGCCTACATATTATACAACATTCATTAACAAATCATATTGTAATAGAAATCTAAAGAAAAATTGTACATACACACTAAAACTCACCTATTTTTGTAAAACTGGTGCAATGCATTAATACTGGAACCTGTGGTGGCACAACTGTACTGCGGATACTGAGAGAAAGCCACAGCTCGATCTAACCCCGCTCTAATTTATAAACATAAAATTTAGTTTGTTAAAATCACATTAATTAACCCATAAATTAAGCTCTAGCTCTCATCGTACTTCTCCATTTCCTCCAAAGTCTCCTCTGTGAGGGGAGCTGCATATCTAAAGCCAACAAAAGGACGGTGGGGAGCAGTCTCAGGAGATATCTTGTCCAGTTCCTTACACATAAGCTCACCTACCAACACAAAAACCACAATTAACTTTACCATTTCCCCTAAATAAATTTAACCGGCTGTTTCCATTTTACAAACCTTGCTTCACAGTCCACTTGTAAATAGGAGAGCCCCCTCCAATCTCCGCATACTTAGCTTGAATCTTTGGTGTTCTCCTAGTGGCAATCCACTTGCCCAACTTATCTTGAAAAGGCAACTGCATAATATCCTTATCCTGAAAGAGTCTTAGGAGGAAAGGTCCCACCTCCTCCTGATTCCTTGGTCCACCCATGTTCAGCATAAGAACCCCTGTCCCCTTGTTCCTCCTCCATTGCCAATTCAAGCACCCACTGCTAACAACACCTTCATTCAGCACTCCACCCCATTTCAGTCCACCGGCAACTAGATCTCTCCTCCTTGATAAAAACATTGCTTTCAACCACCGTCCTCCTACAAAATCAAACAAAATTTCAACTTATCAATAATAACAATTAAATCAGCTGCCATTTCCCCAACCACCAACCGGCAAATCCGATAACTTGTTGATTCCATCTTGATTACAAAGTAAAGCATGGTCCTCACAATATAATTAATTATGATAAAAAATAAAATCCGCCAATGTGTCTACTCTTTCAACTTACCTTTTTCCTGATGATAAGGTTGAAATGGAGGTGATATGATTATTTAAAAGCTCTTCAAAGTTTGAGAGGTAGCAGCAGCTGCTCTGTCCTGGTCTGGTTCTGCTAACCCGATTTTTCAGATGTGTTCCCCGACTGACGTCTGATCTGCTCCTACCGCTGGAGACTGCATTATTCCATCAAATAATATGTGTTTGTGCTATGTTATGTCATCATATCATGCCAATTAGCCATGCAAGTTGAAATTGAGACCCCTCCAGCACACACATTCATATATTAACGCATTCAACTTTATTTTGCCCATGAAACATTAAATCATGGAGCAAGCATTTCCAAGAAAAACAATGGAAATATAGAATATTAAATGATTGAATGAATTTTAAATATGTTTGTTGATGTTTTACATATCATTATGTATTTTTCTGCTGACGGGGCTGGAGTTCCGGATGATATAAAAATATTCCAAGACTTGCAGCCAATTGGCAATCCAAAAAAGGCTTTTTTATTAGAGATTCACATTATGTCATCTGCATATCATATCATCCGTACACACTCTCATCTAATCTTGTGCAAAATGTGCAATGAATATTTTTGGTATGTAAAAAACATTGTATGAGACTATGAGAACACATTATAAGGCTACATTCACATTTAACAAAAACCTTATAATCACACATAACATCATTTCCTATTGCATTGATGATCCTATAAACCTACTCCTCAAAAAGTAATGAAAGCATACTGTGGCAGTAAAGGATAGAGTACCCCGCAGATACGCTTAACTCGGAGAACTTGGCAAGTGGTTCTGTGTCTACTATAGCTATTCCACTTATACTCGTAGTACAATCGCTGGTAGCACAGTGGTTATGCTTGCGGACTTTTTGCATCCAGATCCGGCTTCAATTCCTATCTTGCATTATTATTATTTTTGTTTGTTTTTTTAGTGCGTTTTACACTTTTTTATGTATTAAATGTAAAATGTGTACGTTTTATGCATTTAAAATTTTTATAAACATCAATTTTTATAAACGCACTAAAAAAATAAACAAAAATAATAACAATGCAAGTAGGATTCGAAGCCGGATCTGGATGCAAAAAGTCCGCAAGTATAACCACTGTGCTACCAGCGATTATACTATGAGTATGAGTGGAATAGCTATACTAGACACAGAAGCACTTGCCAAGTTCTCCGAGTTAAGCGTATCTGCGGGGTACTCTATCCTTTACTGCCACAGTAATATACACCGTATGTACCAATCTCTCTATCTTGATATTTTTGAAAGGGTTTCCTTCCACCAAACGAACGAGTTAGGTACATTCGTTTATCGTACGCAATGCAATGGCATGACAACAGTGAAGAGCGATACAGACATATGGGTAGCAGCATTAATAAAAAACAAGTTAGCACTGAGATTCCTGTTCGTGCTAACAACAACGGAGCAATTGTGGTTTGTGTTATGTATGAATGTGATGATACATACCAAAATATCCTCTCTCATCTCCTCTTTTTCTCGTCTCGATTTTCTCCCCGTATATTTATTAATACACTACCGCAAAAACATACGGAGAGAACCTATCGTATTGTATGTACAGTGGCTTTTATGCGTAGTTACCTAGACACACATATTGTATACAGTATTTGCTCGTATCTTCCTGTGGTGGATTTTAATAGGTAGCCAAAGCTGCTTTATGAGCTCACAACCTGTGTCTGTCTCTCTGTTTTAGAGTTTTACTCATTATATGCTTAACCATTTTTTTTAAAATTTAATTAGCCAGGGCCTGAGTAATCTAATTAAGAATTAAATATTAAACCCGATCACAACTAATTAAGTAATTAATAATTAATTAGATTTCCTGCAACTAAACCAATTTTTTAATTTTCTTTCGGAAGTTAATTTTTCATTAAGGAATCATTATCTTCTTTCTATGTGATGAAAATATTAGTACGTGGTTTATTTTCCGATGCAAGTTGGCTTTATACAGAAATTACTGATCTCATGAAAATCTTGTTGAACCCAAAAGAAGGAAATTCTAACATTATATTAGTCAAGGCACCAAAAAACTTGGCAAGTATTTCGAAATTTAAAATCCTCATACCTTTTGTTTGGAGGGACGTAGGAACCTGATATTTGGGATGTACACATTTCAGACAAAATACGGTCGATTTGCGCAATAAAATTTGGGACCACTAGGTGTTTACTAAAACCAATTTAAACGCAGATTTGTGATTTTAATTAGTATTAATTGCCTAAAAACAGTTAAATTGAAATTTAGTAATTAACTGCCTTGAAGATTAGGTAATTAATAATTAACTAGTTCAGAATATTTTGACGTAACCTTAGGGTCGGGTAGTTTCCGAGCTCCCTTTTGTAATAACTTTCAGACGAAATAACCAAATGGTAATTCACTAATTTTTGCAAGTTTGTAACTATTAAGAATCCGCTGCTTGTTTATGCCTACTAGCTTAGCCTAGCTAAATTTTATTTGTGTGTGTGTGTGTGGAGTACGTACTTGTTACTGAACAGGTCTTTTTTATCATCCTACTACTACTACTACTACAACTTCTCTCCTTCACTCCTCTCACAGCACAAAGTTCAAATGTGTCTACATACTTATCACTATATGCATATTATTGCACACATATAAAATACCTAATAACATAACACATACATACAAAGAAAGGCAAACGACGTCTTTTCTACCATTTCTGTGTATATACTCCTGTTCTTTTCCTCACATCATATAACACTCCATGCAATACATATATACATATAACCCATAATAATATTCTAATATGCATCTTTTTGTTAAGGATTTATTTTTTAGGACTACAACACTTCTTATGAGAGTATGAATCCATCTTACTTCTTTACACAGACACAGACCAAATGTAAAGAGAATAGATGGGCTACTACTTACTACAGTTTTATAATATAGTGCAGAGCACATTATATAGTTATATGTAACAAAACTGTAAGAGATTATTATTGTTGGAATTGGAAGTAAAAAAGTGTATTTGGACGCAAAGCAAAAAAAAGGGGAAAGAAGAAGACGAACACCATCTTCACCAATCATCATCATCACCATCATTATTCAACCTAAGTCGACGACGACGGTCATTATAATATATAATAAATAAATATGATTGGTCTTGTTGCAACTACACCGAGATATTCTAGTAAGTGCTGCAGTTTTTCATAGACCTTATTTTTCTGGTAGAGCATAATAAAACGTATTTTTTATTTAAAAGTTCAGAAAAATTAAGGTAGTTGTAACGTTTTCGGAAACAAAGAATTTTTACAAGTTGTGGAAGAAAGGAGATTATGTAAGGAGTTTGGAGTGGCTATAGGAAAATATATAATTAGGCATGGGTTAATTAATTGATGGGGTAATTTTTATGGGCTAATGTTTATAGGATGTTGGGAAATATGAGAGGGTTTAGTTAATTACGTTTAAAATTGAGGTTAAGTGAGGGTTTTACATAATGTTATATGTGGAATATGGTAGCTGGTCCGATTTTTAAAGAGTAGATGAGATTTTGTATTACGAAAATATAAAGCAGCCATTTTGGTGTTTTGCGTTTGTTTTGGTGTTTGAGTTAGTTTTTATTTAAATGTTGAAATAAATGAGTTATAGGTTTGATTTAATTGAAAAGGCGATATTGTCAGATTCTAATTGGTTTGTTTGTGGATTCTTTGTTAAAATGATAGATTCATGGAGAATGTGACTGGTAAAAAGTAGTTTGAAGAAGGAGTTCATGAAGATTTCTAGATTGGAGGTGTTATCCTTTATCCATCATCATTAGAGGGATTTCAAGAAGAAGTTTTGGATAAGGTCTGAGCAGCAGTGGAGGTTTGTTCGTTTCTGCTGAATCGTGTGGGTGACAAAAGAAGATGTCGTGATGTTCAGGCACATCACCAATCCAATTACATCTGCTCCTCCGATACAGAGAGAGGTGAGCTGTTGAGAGATAAACAGTAGATTTGTTTAATTACTGTTGTTCTTTTCTGCTGAATCGTGTGGGTGACATAAGAAGATGTCGTGATGTTCAGGCACATCACCAATCCAATTACATCTGCTCCTCCGATACAGAGAGAGGTGAGCTGTTGAGAGATAAACAGTAGATTTGTTTAATTAATGAGTTTAGTGGATGATGGTTTTATAATTGGAACGTGTGTTATGTTGTTTTAGCCTGAGGACTTGTCTCCTCATCCGTCATCATCCTCAGGGGCATCCAGCACCTCGTCTGGAGGATCCGAAGGGTCATGGTCGTTGAAAACTAACAGATTGCTCGTGTTTTGTGATATTGTTCTCGAACATGTCAACTACCCGAACGCCTTTCTTGATGATGAGGTATGGAATCATAGGAGTAAAACAGGTGACGTGTATTTTTATGTGTTTAGAATTGCATTCAAAGATGGTTCTTGTTGTGATTCGCAGCACGAGTCATCGGAAGAGACGAAAAGCAACATCCTAAAAAATGATAGGACGTCAGAGAGTCCTTTGAATAGTGTCGGGGAGTCGGCGAGAGAAAGCACACGATCCAGTACCTCAAGCACCGACTCCTTTGCCGAGCTCGACCCAGATGAAAGTGCGTTTGCCTCCACAGAATGTATATTTAGTATATTCATATTTAGCAAATATTTAAAGTTTGTTAACGTAAAATTGAGTTTTGGTTAAATTGTGATTTTATTTTAGTTGATCAAGCGACATTCGAGAGCGTGTCGTGCTGGTGTGGGAAGCCATTCGCAGGTCGGCCCATGATTGAGTGTGACAGTTGTCTGGTGTGGTACCACATGAGCTGTGAGAACATTCGACGGAACAACGTGCCCGATGACTTTCTATGCAGCCGATGCAATGATGAGAAGAGACGACGAAAGAAGCGGAAAGCACCAAAGGATGAGAAAACTCGGAAAGGGGGGAAGAAGAAGAAGGTGTCTAGCAGCATCCCTCCTTCAGCGCCTATATCCACCTCCTCCCCCAGTGTTCCCCCCAGTGTAGAGCCTCGAAATCAGGAGAAACTGAGCAATAATCTTTCTCCTTCTGCATCAGCCCCGTCCCACCTTCCCAATTATCATGTGGCGGCACCAGTGCAATCAGTTAATGGAAATGCGTCACCAACCAGGTTGCCTACACTACACAACGGCTCATCATCACTCATTGCAGCTCCCCCAGCAATTACAGCTCCTCCGTCAGTAGTGAAGGAGCGACGTAAAAGCAAAAACTCATCCTCCACCTCTCGAAAGTCTAAAAATGGTGAGGGTGAGGAATCAAAACGTAGGAAAAGTTGTGATGAAGGGGGTAGTAAAAATGGAGAGAAAAAGCGAAGGAAGAGTGGGGAGGGGAAGAGAAGAAGTAGTGGGGGTAGTGGAGGTGCTAATAAGAACAACTCTGGTAGTGCGACAACTAGTACTCTCCTCCTTCCATCGTCCACTCCTGTAGCAAGAAGCTCTGACGTTGATTTTCTCAATCCAGTTGGTCTCAGTGTTGTTGGTGCTTCCAGCAGGGGTTTATCAGCTCACGTGCCTACTACTAATAACTCTAGTGGCCAACCACCACTGTTGCCTTATAACAATCCGCCTCAGAGTGGCCTTTTTCTTAATAGCCAACTTTCTACTCCTCCTCCGTCGTCGTCAGTTTTAAAAGCTGTGAAAAGTGATAATGGTCAGATAGGCTCATCATCTCACTCAGTCTTATCATCATCATCCCACTCACGTCAGTCAGTTGTGTTGATGGGGAATAATACGAGTGTGATCACTCCCAACCCGGTTATCATCCCAACCACATCTAAACTACTGGGGGACCACCACCATCATCACTCCCACTCTCATCATAATAATCATCGGAATAATAATAGGCTATATTCTAATGGCCCTACAGCATCCACCACCGTGTCACTCTCTGGCATCTCCTCAGATCAATACAACGTCCCACAATTGCAGCACCCCAATCATATCGATAAGCCGTAGTAATTAGCACCATGGTCACTGTGTGTAGCAAGCTCATTCCTGCTTCAACAACCATTTTTCTTTCGATTTTTTAATACACACAGAATTTTTGCTCATTGCTATTAAACTACAAAAGATATTTGAGTAGGAGAACAAGGCTCGGCTCCTTTGTTTCAGGGTTTTTATAGGTTTTATGGGAAGCTGGCTTTAGGGGTGGTACAATTTATAAAAAAAACTCTTGTAATTTCTCTTATTTTCTTCAGGATGGACTTTTTTGCAAGTGCTTTTGTTTTCTTTAGTTCATTGTGTGAACTTGTTGCTGTTTACAGAGAGACCCGAGTCGTTTTGTTTTTGTCCGACTCTGCTCCCAAAATTTTCCAAAGTTGGAAAAATAATATTGTTAAAATAAGAGTATATTATGTACATGTATAAAATGAATTATAATGTGAATGTGTGTAATGTGTAATAGAACAATTTACCCTGTGAGTAGATTTTGTTAGGTAATTTTTAAAATTGTACTACACAGAAGATATATATATATATTTACTTATATAAATGCATTATATAAATTGTTGTAGTTAAGAAAATGTAGTTATAAGGTAACATTCATAATACTGTCAATTTTTATTTTTATGTCTCTTCCTCTCTTTCTCGCCGGTCTGTATGCAAACATGTGGTATGTTCTTCTCCTGTTTTCTGTCTTGCCTTTTGTTGAATAATATTCTAATCGTTTTTCTTGGGAAATAGTCGCCTTTACAATTAACTTTTACGTTTACCTGGAATGGATTTGCTTCCCGTTAATTTGTTGGCTTTCTCTGAAAGGTGTTGATGTCATGCAATTTTAAAAACTAGTAATGCAAATGCTACGATTAGGTCAGGTAAAGCATTTTACTACATAAGTATCTCAGGAAAGCTTAAAGAAAGAAAGTTTGACGGTTTTGCTAAAATTGTTATATATTTTGCTTGTTTGTTAGATTGTGTTTTTTTGTTGTTGAAATTATCCAATCTTTGTTATTATTACGTAGTAGGGGAAAAAGATAGTGCAAAGTGCAGTCATCATAATATGCACACTCATATACACACATACATAAATACTTTACGCGATGTTTGTAGAAAGCAATATAATATAACAGACACAGATACGAATTTATCTTTTTAAACAGGTAGAGAAAGCAAATGACAAACGAGTAATAGTAAGTTAAGCAAGGTATATGTAATGGTAAGTAAAAGTGAAGAAAATAGACAAACACTTTATATTATACTTTTTACAAAAACGTCCGACTTGTGTGTCTGTTTCTTGATCGCTTTATACTGATGAAATGTGGTGTCTTCAGCTTCAGTGAGACAACTTTCTTTCTTTTAAACAAAATGCACACACGTCGGGAAATTTATAATTTTTTTGTAAAAATAAACTTGTGTGGCACGGCAGAGAAATGCTTAAAAATGATATATGGACTATCCGCAGTCAGTGATGTTTTGGTGTAGCGTTGAGGAAAATATATTTGTGAAACCAGAGTAGTAAAATTTTTGATGATGAAATGAAGAAAGGTATATATATATTTTACCTCCTGGATGAAAGCAAGGAATATAATTTTTATTTTACAAAAAGATGGAAATATATACACGAGATGCAATTATTTAGAAATGAAAAACTGGATAATTTTTTTGAAGTCATCATGTTGCTGGAATTGCTGTAGTAGTCCAGTAGTCGTTTAGATGTTAATTGAAAAGTATATATTATTACGTAAACAAAAAAGGAATGAAATGAATTATATTCATAGTAGAAAAAGTGCACACGTAATCATCATAATATACATTAATCGTCTGTTTAGATAAGTAATATAGATAGGTTTAAATATCATTGTTGTTATGTTGTTACTATATATTCTAATAAAAGTATAAATATAAACACTGAAATAAAGAACAATATTCAGATTCTATGAAAAAAAATTAAGAGTTTAATTTAACCGCATTGTACACTTATTACAGCTGCCTTATTTCACACGTAATATGTGGTTTGTAGGTAGCCTGGTCGCTTTCTCCTGTTGTAAAGTTATTTTTCTCCTCTGCAAAACAAACAAACAAAATGGAAAATATAAAATTACAAATTCAAGTGCTCGCATAAAGGGTGCCTCTTAAGTAAAATCACTAAATGTTTATGCCAGTATTTTTTTAACAAAAAATTAAATTTAAGCAGTCAATAGCTCATTGGAACGAGCAACTTCTGCACTAAAAACCACATACTTAAACTTTCGAAAATAAGTTATGACCAACTGAGATTTTGAGGATATAAAATGGCATGTTTCAAAAGTGGTTGTCATGATATTTAAAAATGTCTACTGGACTCTTTCGTCATATAATGCGAATGCTGGGAAGTTTTAATGGCATCATTTTATAGAACAGTTATCTCTCTATGCGATATCTCCAAACGGGTCTGATTTGACAATATTTAGTACGAGTCCATAATATAATATTTTTCATCAATTCTAAATTTTTAAGGTTCTATTTTGAGTTAGAAGCGGGGTGTACGCAGTACATAATGTACGATGTTATCCTGCTTCTGAAGCTTGTCAACAAGGGTTGTTATACGCTATATTACTTCGTCATTTAGGTCCTCATTTTAGATTAAAATTTAAGAAAGTTTATTTTAATAAAAAATCAGTGTAATTTTTGACAAACTTTGATGTGGCCTAGACTGTATAGGCAGGGGTTAGGCATGGAGGTTAACTTTTCTAGTACTATACAGTATGACCTGATAGTATAGAATATACAAACCAACTTTGGCGTCTCTTGCTAAATAAAGAGATACACTACAAAACGCTAAAAAACATTTATCATATTTTTCACGAAATTGTACACCATGATTAGTAAACCATTATCTTCTTTAACCTCTCTGGCAAAGAAATGCTGAGTATATAATATGGGGCGCATATTAAACGAAAGAGTTGCTCTATAAAGCCAGTGAAACGTTTGTTTCAAACACACTTTCGATTCCTTCGTTGGGTTCTTTTAAAATTTGTGATTTTACTTAAGAGGCATCCCTTAATTCAACCTCTCCCTGTCACTGTCACGGAGCACCTTTAAAATATCCATTAAGACGTTTGTAAACAAGACAATCTTTCTCATAATGCTTTTCAACCAACCAATCATTTGCAATTGTACCTCATGAAAGCGATTGTAGCCAATGATCATTCCCCAGTTTAAACAAACCTGACATACAGGATATAGGGAACTTTCGATTCTTTAGACTATTTGTCTGTCTGCGCTATCCTATTTGGTGTTAAAAATGGAAGATTTCAAAAATTGTTACAAGAAGATTTAAAACGCTGTTTTTTAAATGCTCATTTAAATATTGGCAATTCTGACAGCAGATTCGAATTGTTAGTCAAGAATGGACCATAAATCTGGTGCCGCATGCATAGGATAGGATTTCGAAACTTCGGCAAATTGTGCCAATTAGTCTGCATTTTTTTTACTGTAGTTGTCTCTTGGTTAGAGACTACGTTCGCAGAAAATAGACTGCCAAGAATGGGCTCCGTTTAAAAGTTGTGACAAAAATAAAGCTTAAAAAAAACAGCCGTTACTCGTTTCCCGTTACAGTTTTTCAAAATTTGACAAGGGCATAGTCATTTTGATTAAAAAACGATCCTAGAATATGTTCCATGTTTAAAAACTGTATTATAAAATTTTTGAAATAGTATAGTAAACTGTCAACCGTTAGTGCCCATATCAGAACTCAGCCAAGCTATTTGCATTGGGAACCCATTGCAAAAACAATTTTCTGAAAATGTTGAAAACTGTGCCTGTGAGAGCAGAGACAGAAACCGGTACCATTCTTTTAGTAACTTGCTAAATCGCAAATTAATAACCATTTAATATGATTACGTTGATGTACTGCATATTGTTATATATTTTGTGATTATTTATTACTCCAGACTCCAGGTATGCTATTTATGGCCATTATATAGCACGACACGCAGGTTACTATTCATATTCATATTTAACATATATACCTAATAGCTATTGAGTGGTTAAATCTCAATCAATGCATCGCATAATGTGCAATGTAATTGTACCATATCCAACTTCTTAGAAGAACTAGCATTGTCTTTGTACAAGAAGTTGAAGGATAGCCAAGAATCGAATTACGTCAAGCGTTCTGGCGAGTATAAAAGAAGGCTTGATTGCATGATTCAGCTCACTTGCTCTTTTCCCAATGTACGGATTACGGATAACAAGTCAAAATATATAAACCCCTCACCAATTAATTGTATCTTTGGTATAATAAAGAAACGTAGGTTTGCTTCTTAACGTCGTTTTGATTTTGTATAATTATAATAAAAAATAAGCCCTTTGTTGCATAAGTTGCCAACTCAAAGTTGTGTCTGAATTGGCAATTATAATTCGTTAGCATAGCATAAAAGCAAGCATAAGATGTATTTTGCATTGCGGCTAAATAAGATATCGATTATAATGATTTAGTTATTTGCACTAACTCTATACACCTAAAGATTTAGAATGTTTTTGTTTAATGTAGAAGCTATCCGGATGATCTATATATGCCCTCTAATAAATCTTGATGAAATAGAAATAGGTACATTAAACTAGATTTAAAGACGACGCGACATTATAAAAGTATGTCATAGTTTCCAGTTCTTTTGTTTTTGTCCAAATGTACTGACAGCAAGTTAAAATATAAAAACTCCTTAGCCATTAGCTTTCCCTACATTACTTTCTCGGTTAATGTAGAAACTATTGTAATATGTGCACCTATGTTTCACTAAACAAATAATATGGTAGACATCAAGAATAGTTATATTAGTTCATAGTTCAGATTAACAGTAAACCTAAGTAAACTCTCATGTCAAATGTATCGACTGAGA